>WHPZ01581810.1:0-41736 GCA_016617965.1 Macrosiphum rosae
TATATTGTATAGAATAATATCGTTATAATTAAAATTATTTTAAATTTATTTATTTATCACCTTGTGGCCTTTCGTGTACCATCGTGTAGTATTCCGTGTACCTCTAGTTGTACGTGTACCATATTTTGAGAACTACTGACTTAGTTAATAAAAAGGGCTATAATTAAAATGTCTTAATATAGTTGTTTATACACGTCACTATGTTTCAAACTTAATGTGATTTTGCAAAAGAAAATTTTGATAAGTATTATCCATAAATACAATTGTTAAACAATAGAATTTATGTTTTCAACTATTAAATTTGTGACATAACTGCTCAAAAATATACTTAAAAAAAGTAACTGTACAACTCATAGTTTTATCCACTCAGTATTACTATTAAAGTATTGGTATTGTATATGATTGATTTAATATAAAGTCATATTATACTACATCAATAACAATATTAACTCATACCAATATATTGTAATTAATTAAAATTGAATATTACAAATGATGATTAAAACTACATAGATATGAGTTATTCAAAACTGCAGTTGTGACAAATTATGTATTGATTAAAATATGCAATGGTATATTATAATTAGTAAAACTGAATGAAAATAATAAGTGAGTAAATGAGAACAATTGTTTTTATAATAATTATATTATTTTATAATGATGATAGTTTTAAAGAATAATTCAATGACATTGTTTCAAGTTTTATATCATGTCATTTTTGAGTCATAATATATTTTAGTTACGAAACTTTACTTCAGACAAAAATTTAAAGCTTGCACTTCAATGAACAATCTTAAAAAAAAAGAGATGGTAAAATGGTGATAATTCTTCTTATAATCACTTGAAAAAAGTCGTATAAAAAGTCGTAAATATAATTATTAAATTATAAGTAATATATCCATTAGCCTGGAAGTATAGTTTAAAATACAAAATAGAAACGTTACTAATATTAATAATTTATGGAATACCCATACAATTTATCCATCTTATTTATCATTAATAAAGGCTTGGATTTTCGTTAATAAGAATTCCGCAGTTTATAACTATATATACAACTTTTTATATATTATTTTAAGTAAATATGGTCATTAAAGTATCCATTTTGATTCATAGTTTTTTACACAGTAATATTTTTTTATAGATATGACTAGGTCCTGCATAAAATAAATGCTAGGTAGGTCTGTTTTGGCAGGTGTGTAATAAATAATAAATGTTTACTTATACATTTTTTAAATACAATTTCGTAAAAAGTTTTACATTTTTAGTAATTATAAAAACATAAAATCCTTAATATTTAATAACTACTTAAAAATTATATTCAAAGAATGATTGGGGAGGAGGGATATAGCTCCTTCATTCTCCATTAAAACATATTTGTGCCTTATACTGATATACTAAAATTGTACTCCATACCACAATCAACGAATGAATGTACAATACAGCTACGTAATCAAATATTATGCTATTTTAATTAATCGTAAGTAAAATATTATGCATTTACTTTTGAATAATAATAAAACTAAAATAGAATATTCTTATAATATTGCAATGTCAACTGTCTATGGTTTATGTTAAAAACTGGAGAGACGAGAGTGATATAAGACATAAGTACATATTAAATTAGATTAATATTTGGTTCTTATATAATCACAAAAGACTGATTTTATTTTTGAACAAAGCAATATAAATACGTAAACAAAGTTAATCTGGTTGTTGATGTTTGTCACTAAGATGAAATAAAGCAATTCACGTTGGGTATAGTTACAGAGGCCTAAGTTTAATCAAAAATGAGGCTATAAATTTAAGAGATGATTTACGATGTCGCATAATACAACACCCGCAGTAATAACTCATCGACATTGCCACATAATTACACTGTCTACGGTTTTAGACTTGTTCAATAACACCACTGATGTAATATATTAATATAATATAAAGTTAACCATTTAATGTATATCAATAAAAAAATAATTTATTGTTAAAGTATATTTAATAAACATAAAAAATACTTTAAAATTTCAACACGTTATGCAACGTTAATATGCAACGATATGCATATAATATCATATACAGTGTTTAGTCTGATATCATCCATCAATCAGGAATAAACACGAACAAATTTGTTAAAGTTCGGGAAAATTAAAATATTTTATTTGAAAGAAAATTAATTATAATATTATGATTAATTTTTTAATCATTATGTACAATAAATGACTTCTTTTTTTTATTAGATAAAATAGACTATTTACAATCTGTAATATTTATATACAATACAATAAGTAAATTTGAAAGCTAATATGAGGTATATGACATAAAATGGCTTGAGGAGAGAGGCCCACCAGTGTGGATACCCTCTAACTTGGGGTATCAATAAACATCTATGATAATAATCCATATATTTATTTTCTGAAAGTACATCATTATTTTTAATTATTTTTTATTAGATTTTAAATTCGTAGACATTTCAAACACTTAAAAATAAAATAAAATCTTATATATTGCTATAAAAATTTCTTGTCTGTCTTAATCATACAATTTTAGTTATAGACTAACTAATTCAAATAAAATAAAAACATGATGTTGAATTTTCCGAATGGGTTCCTCGACGACCATTAAAAAAATCTTTGATTAAATCTATAACCAAATTTAAACACACTGTACACGCCGATTTCGTTGTTAAAGTTCTTTCTTTCATTTTCTTTTTTTTGCTTTCAGTTTTTCGTGTTTTAATAAATTTCGTTGTTTGTACTTAATACATTTTATTTTAAGACAACGTTTAATGAACAAATTAGATTTAATGTTACCTTAATGCATATTATCACTGTCACATATTATAGTATAGATTTGATAGTATGAATATTATAACTACCTATTAAAATAGCAGTAGGTCAAACCAATAATCATTAAGTTGTTTTATATTATAATTGATATACATGACAACCTGATGATATTATCAAACCATTCTAATAATATTGATAAACTTTTAAACTAATTAAAATAAAATAATTGTGACCTAATGTGGCTCGGTGGTTGGCATCAGTCACTAACGTGTTCTGAGGTCAAGCATCGGACGGTGTCGCTTGTTCCCTCGTGGGTGACCACCCGGAATTTTAGTGACATATACACCACATATACATGTGCAACCTCCCCCATAGTGAAAATATACTGAAAATAACCTTAGGGCTAATGACCTCAGTTGTCTTAACTACAAAAAAATCAAATTTGAAACAAAAATTTTAAATAATATGTATATATATATTGTATTAATTAATGTAATGTACAAGTATAATATAACAGGTTAGAGATGATTCTTTTAAAAAGCAGAAATCTAAACGTATATTCTGTTAAACAATATATTAAATTTAAAAACGTCGTTACTTATTCTTAAACAAATGTTGTATTATGCATCTTTCGTAGTTGATTTAGAAATTAAATATCAAATGTATTTGGTCACATTTAGGAAGGTAATTATCATTTTTGTCTATTTAAAAATTCAATAGGAACTACTGGATTCTGTTATAACGAATATTATCATGTTTACGTAAGTAGTACAATTGTGCCTTTTCAAAAATATTTACCACGTATTCCACTCAGTATTCAAGTAAAATCTTAATATATAAATTCAAATTATACACCAGATGATAGTTTATATTTATTAGTTAACATTTATTGGAGTAAAGCTGCATGGTACCATAAAATATAATGGTTTTTTTTTCTGATGGATAATTTAAACTATAAATCGAGTTTAGAGTTAAGTTAAAAGTTTACATATAATTATGACAGTCAGAGATACACATGAGCATTTCAATACGATTATAGTTAACAATGATCAATTAACATTAACTTGATTTATCAAAAAAGATCTATTGCAATAAACAATCCATCAAACTGTACCTATATTGTATAATGTCTAATGCGTTTGAATATAATTAATTACAATTTTATAGTTTGAGTAACGTGGAAAATATATTGTATTCAATGTATGGATATAATTAATCTATAATCTCTTAAATTTGATTATCTCTTATGGCTAAGCCCAAATTCAAATTCAAATCAAATACAACGTATAATTAATTTTATCATAAATAGAACTACGGGCGATACAAATGAGCAGCGTATTTTACAATTATTAAAATTATTGATCAATGTGCCAACTATTATATAGGAATATTAAAATATTAATATTATGAATTTGTTATTTAGCTTAATCCTCATATACATTTTAATTATTTCAAATAATAGCTTCAATTTTATATAGCTGTAACATTTTCACATTATTTTAATTTTAAATATATCATTTTTTTTTTCTACCGATGATTTTAATTTTTTTATAATATTTAAGATTTAATTACTACAGTTGTGGTACTTACTGTAAATTACTTTTTTTTAGGTTATATATTGTAAAAATTATAAATATAGTAATTTTGAATTAGTACCTAACATATAATATTTGCATTATGAAACTTTCCAATAAGTAATTTAAATATTATTTGTTACAATGAATTAAACGCAACTTTAGCTTGTTGACAAAATCCATAAGTTTAAACAATTTCTCACGGGTAACAATAATTAGCATATATTTTAATAGGAATACGCGTAAGAGTGTCATTAAAGGAAGGGACGTTGTTGTTAACTTTGTGGAGAATTATGGTAATATATAAGCCTACACTTAACGTTTAACGATTCACGTAGTGTCTTTTATGTGATTTTAAATCGTGAGTCGTTAAATAAAAATAAAAAACCAACAAAAAGAAAAGATGGTAAAATCAATTTTTGAGGTGTTAAAAAGGCAGTAGAGTGTAGAGTACTAGATCGTGTCTATAACATTATTGAACAATAATAATAATACACGACAACACGATCAGCAATACCAGAAAATAGGTAAACACCGCCACCACGACGTACGGTCGGATTGCAAAGTGTGCAGTCGTATCTATTTTCTTCTCACCCTGTATATATAATACATCAGTGCAACATATTGTCCTCTCACTCGTCGTTCCCTCTGTCTTTCCCTGTCACTGAACCTGCTTTACTCGTTGACCACGATGCGCCGCCGCTTGCTCCAACAACCTGCAACTAGTCGTTATAGGTCAGAAAAAAAAGACTGAAAAGAATACTTACTCGCTATATTCTTATTGCACATACAGTAGTAAGTTCGGTAACGATAATGGCTGACAACGGCTGTTGATAGCGAAAGGAAATAGTGGGACCTTCTCTCCCAGCAATCCATCCCACCCCCACAACACACTGACACAAATATAAGTACACGACGGTGTGCGTGTGTGTATGTGAACCTTAGTGGTGGTATATATATAGTGTACACAGATACAACATAAAAGCTTTTGAAGATAATACGGGCGAGAAAATAACATCGTGCCGAGAATGTCGGAGACGACGGGCACCGAGTTCATTGTTGGTGGCCATTGTTAAGTATGACGGCGGTGCCGACGAGACGAGCAGCGAGTCGGTCAATGGTGGTTATGGTTGGGGGGAGGGGTGTCGAGAGAAGGGGTTGGAAGGAAACAGCCGAACCGTTTACTGTTTATATCGTCGTCGTCCGGACGGTCGCGCCGTTTTTGTGTCCACGTGCACATCCCTTTTCCGTCGCCACCAACTCACATTCTTCCGGTTATTCACGACAACGTTCCTTATATTATTCAATTCTAAATATTATGATAATATAATATGAATCAATAAGTATTTTTACTCATGCCATGATATCAAGAACGCTTTCGACCGGCGTTAATTATAAACAAGACTTTATAGACATGCCACCAGCTACACGGCAGGCGTTAATGGGTTTTCGACCAACCACCTTAAATACCAAACATGTTTTTGTATTTTGTTCCCAACCGGGTACCGACGCCGAAATGGACCCGCCCTGTAGATCGATACGACGCGCTTTGGCCAGCTGAGACCCTGCACTGAACAGACGACCAGATGCGTCTATTCGTGATTGATATTATAGCGTCCTAGGATGTTTTTTCGTTACTGTTTCCAGCTGCAACATATTGAGTAGTGAAATTATCGGATTTGTACAAAGTTGTTTCTTTTTCAATTTACCCCGGTGCAGGTTTTCTCAATGACCAAGTCACTGACGTTCTTGATTTAAATGGCTTGTTCAACAGAGTTACCCTATCTACCTGTGGGTATGGTACCTGTAGCTCAGTGTGCTACGAAAAATTCTCCTCGGCTCACAAACTCTGAAGTGAGAAAAACAACATCCAAATCTCGGGTGTCTGCGAATTTTACATAGAGTTCACTTTGCCGTTAAACGTTTAAAATGTATAAAAACTCAATATGCTATCATTTGATGCTCGTGTTTGTATGATAAACATTTTGGATATCCGTCTGAAAATACCTTGTTTACTATCCTCACCATGTCATGTTAACCATGTTCTAACTGTCAACTACACCCGTTGTAATGGTGTAAAAATTCGATACCATATATGGTTTCATACATTTTTCCAAAAATATTCTTCATTATAAATACTTACGGTTAAACATGTGATGGATTTGGTGGCTGTGCAAGTACAGAAATCGCCTTTCCAAAAGTCAAAAGTAGGCAGATACGTCACGCCTCAGCGATCCAGTTTTACGATACGCGAGAGGAACGTACCACGACGTCATATTTGCCGCATTATTTATACGATTTATGCCAAATTTGATTGGATAAACGTAGTACCTAAAGTGTCCGACCTGTGTTAATAACAGATACCGGTACACCGACGAAGACAATTTTATCGCTTATAACGAGGAAAAGGTATTAGATTATATTCCTTCCACATTTACGAGTGTGTGTGTGGGTGTGAGATTTATACTTCTCCCCTAGTACTTTATATTATATATAATTAAATATACAAGTTTATGACTTTTTTATTAAGCTATCATGAAGTTTTGCACCACTAAGTCTAGTTATGGAATTATAGGTAGGTACCTGAAATATTAACCATACGTATAAATAAAACTGTATAATTTGTACATCGTGTTTATTTAAATTACCTGTAGGTTGTAACCGTGGAAGAGTTATTCTTTATTAGATAATATTGTTATGTTTCCATAACAAAGGAAAAGTTTCATAAGATATTGATTGATTTAAATTGATTGTTATAAAGATAGGTACCTATCACATTTTCCAGATAAAGTACGTATTATAGTTAATAATTATTGCGTTACCAAATTGTTAAAACTTTAAAGTGATATAAAATATCACATTTTAAATTTAACTAATTAATCTTCGAGAAATAATTGTATATTAGGCCAGTTTACAAAACCCATTTAACAAACCATTATTAATATAATCGCATTTATATTAAATATGTATTATATATTGGGCGATAGTATTATTTTATAGACAATTTTTAATGCAACTGAAAATTATATCTTAATGTGAGCTTAAAAAACTATATTCTATTATTCGATAAATACATTTTAATATATAACGTAAATTCATCAGCTATATACCTACGTCGTGTATATAGAAATGAGTCCTGCACTACTTGAAGTTTTTTTTTCATATGATTTAGTTGGTTTCAAAGTTATCAATAGGTAATTATAAAATACGAAGTATTTACGTATGTAGATGAAAATGCATATCATAATACAAATAGACAATACTACAGTACGATTTTTTAATACATATTATTTATAGAACAAAGCAAATTTGTATAGCTTGTTAAAACGGTATACCTAACACAAAGTTAACCACGGGATATTATTAATAATGCTCATTAAGTACTGAAGTTTTAGCGAAACATGCTCGTTAGTCACATGCGTCTTTAAAAGCCCAACTTTTATTCACTCGTTCACGACCCGCACAACGTGTATAGCCGGAAATAGTCTCTTAAAAACGTCTAATAGGAGTGGAGTAAGAGAATAATTAATGTGCTCGGCAAAAACTTCTAGATTAAAACTGTACATGCGTAGTTTTGATCAAGTTTATAAAATTAAGAAGTATAGACGCCGTCAGAAACGTATGCTCTACATACATCAACTTGTCACGTCTGACTACTTGGTTGAGTATGGTAAGAGAGGAAACGTAGGTACGTTGTAGGGGAAATATTTCGTACGGCAACACACGCGCCTTGTGCAATAACACGTCCGTCGTCGTGTAGCAGTTGTCGTTATTACCTTTATTGTTGTCGAGTGGAACAATAATTTAATTTCTTTACCCGTACCTAGGTGTAATTTAATGGAAAAACGCCATAAAAATAAACTACGATCATATCTACCAATTTGCGTAATAATTGTTAAATAATAAAACAAACGACGCCATTCACGTTTTTTGAATTCATTCCAAAACAATATATAGTTATACATTCTGGACGACTGTGGCTCGAGTTTGTTACTATTACAATTGCCGATTGGCAGACCATAGATAGAATATTACGTCCGAAATAATTATTATATTGTTATTATCATTGTTATAGTATCGGTAATGTTTTTTTGTGTAAATTATATTTTTACGATTGAAAAGCTTTTAGATGGAACAAGGTGTTTTTCTCAACATACACCACACTTGCTGAGTCAAACATAAAACTCTGTTGGTTTTTTAATATGACTTTTTTTATAGATTAAATATGTATGAATACATACATTTTCATATTTTTAAAATATTGCTCCTGCTTTGCATTAAAATTGATTTTTTTATATTTTTAAATTTTAAACTTTTGACTAAACGTTTTAATTGAGAACATTTTTCTAAAAATGGTTTAATACAATATAATAATATTATATTATGACTTAAATGCGCGTTTGATGCATAAATGCAAATACGAAATTTTTTGTGATTAAATCTTACATTTACAACCCTTTTACCACTGTACATTTTTTGTCAAATTTGTTGATAACATATTTGGTTAATATACCAAATAAGTGAACCTTCTTGATTGTTACCATTTGTCATCTAAGCATTCTCACTGAATAGTTTGTTAAACTTCTTGAAACGAAAATACCTAGTTGTTGTTTTCAAAAATGTCATATCCAATTACCAGCATGAGTTTCAAAACCCAGTACACAAATAAAAATTTGATTGTCTAATATCCCGGGCTTCGTGATGTTTTTCAGGTTAGTTCTTAATAGTATAATGTATAATAATTTATATAATGTAAAAATGTATAATACGAATATAAGCCGATAGAAAGTATTTTAAGAGTTTTTTTTAAAACGTAATTAGAACTTTTTCTGGTCTCTTATAAACATTAGCTTAACAGTATATTTAAGTCTAGTGCATGTTAAGCTATATACAATTTAAGCATGCTTATCCAAATATAAGCTGATGTATTTTCTAATCCAATCATTTTTATTTAAATAAGAATAATTGTTTTTATGAGTATCTGGTATTGTAATAATAAAAATATCTATCCGACTGAAGTTACAAATAAATTTATTAATTGGTATATATATATTATATTAATTAATTAATATATGAACTCCCAAAACGAGATCTAGTTTCAAGAAGGTTTATCATAGAAAAATATTGATGTTGGTAATTTTTATTAAAACTGGTTCTGTATAATGACAAAAAAAAATTGAGTAAGAGCATAGCTTGAGGCGTTCATGAAATAAATAAGATAATACCGTTTTACCAGAACAATACGATTATAATGGAAATATGAGGCAGGTACGAATTAGTTTGGTGGTTTGAAGTATTCATTAAAATGCGGGCAATTCTTTAACGCGCCAGACGTATCTACTGAATTTCAATTATGATTCAGCATTAATAATAATTTCGAGTTTCATTATACGTCATCACCCTTGCCAACATCATTTCGACATTCCTGAGTGATTGGAAAAAATATCGACAACCCCTCTGGTTTTTACACGGATACCGTTTACCGTTCATTCAGGAATGCGTGTCGCCACCATAGTAATATTTTCAAGCTATCCAAGGTGATGGTATTTAAACAGTTTGGAATTCGGTAAAAGTGAACCATAAAGTTGGGTGTCAACTAGACATAAAGAATAGTTCTAGATAGAATAGAAAGGTGAGACTGTGAGAGGTTTTCAAACGAATGTATTTTTGATTTAAACGTTGACGGGAATGCTGAATTCTTTATTTCGTTTTCGATTGACTGTATAATCTTAGTTGGCACAAAGTAATAAACAAGTATGAACTAATTCATTAAATTTGATACCTCAGACCAGGGTTCTGTTTTTATGTTTGATATGTATTTGTAATGTGTGATATTAATGATTAAAGATTTTAACGACGAATTTCTGACAGTATTTACATTGTTTTAATGACAATAATTACTTATGAAATTGTTTTTTAACCTGAGAATAAAAGTAAAAATAAATGCTTTGAAGTTATTTGATAGCTTTGAACATAGTTGTGGACTTGTGGCTAAGATCACTGCAGTATCTGATAACTATTAACACCCAAGTGGGTAAAGTACCTAATTATATTTAAATATTTTAACAAGACCTGAAGTAGATTAAAAAATATAGGAATATATATTAGCTGTCAAGCGATTCTCGTCATTAAGTAGGCAACCGTAATGGATGTCTTAAATTTGAATTCAATGATAAATCATTGGTTACGAAAATTGATTCTGAGTGGAGAGCTAATACTGAACTGAGGCCAATAGTAATTTATTTTTCTTTTAGTTAAGTACAACGGTAGATTTGTTCAATGTTGCCAAAAATAAATCACATTTCAATAATGAAGTAATTATTATATTATTTGCTGATATTAAAAATCAATACCTACGAATCGCAGTCCTCAGAACGATGTGATTTGTTTCGTGGTATAAATAGATTAAACTAACCAAATTATTTTTAACATTGCTAATATCTATAATGAATAATAATACGAGACGCGAAATACGTAATGGTTAAAAGTTATAAGTCCCTACTAGTGTAATATTTTTTGAAATATAAGTTTTACAACAAAAAACTATTATCGTTATATTTTAGTAAATATTATATCTAGTCAAAATCTGAACTTGAAATGTCTATAGAAAAAAACAATTGTGGTATAATATTATGGATTTTTGATATTTTTTACGGTCAGTGAAAGAAAAACTTATAAGATATTTTACAGGATTGCATTTTTAAGTCTTAGACATTAAAAAATACAGTTGTATAATAGGCCCCTACATGTTAAATTAAAAAATAATTTGAGAGATTTCGTCATTTTAACAAATATTTACCTTCAAGCAATTGTAAATATTGTTGGATATTTTTAAATTGCATTAATTTTATTCTGTATAGAAAATAATAATTTAAACATAAGTGGTATGTTTCAAGTTGATTTTTTTTTATTACATCAAAATAGCGAAAGTCTTATGATGAGAAATAGTTGTTTTATCGAAAAATGTCGTTACATTTTGAACTTCAAATGCTGAGATTTAATTTTCTCAAAAACTATAAAATGAGTTTTTTTTCTAAATATACATATTTTATAGTTATTCCTTGAACAAATCAATAGAACTTTTGAATAGAATTATTTTTATAAATATGTGTACAGTAACAATAACGTATAAGGTATATACTATAACTGTCGACAAAAGAACACTTCGCGCATTATTTAAGTACGTAATATGCGTTTAGTCGCGTGTTTGAAATCGCTAGAAATAGGTTTGAACTGTCTAAATATTTCGTGTGGTTGACCTCCATCACCTACCATACTGGTGCAACAACAACAACGTGTCGTGAGACGGACGTGTCTTGAAACCGCAACTATAATGTCAAACTTGCAAGCAAACACCGTCACAGCCATAATGTATAGAATCCGTTGTCGTAGTACCCGAATTGGTTACTTAAGATGTCCAAACATTTTTTTGGCCGTCAGTATAATAATATTGTTATTAATACTACAGCGAAATTGATTGTTATTTATATATTGTTTTTCGATGGGATCAAACTAAAATGTATTTGTAATACAGCAACTTATTTAAAAAATATTATATAATATTATATTATTAATTGGTATTTAATGAATTACAATACCTTCTCTTATAAATTGTATTCAGTTACCGTGAAAAGAAAGTCGCAATGATAATATTATATTTGATTGCAAGTGATTCCGTTGTCTGCAGACATCAGATAGACGTCATTTGTACCGTCGTAAGTTCTACGAACGCATTATTTCGTATTTAAAGTGCAGTATTAAGAACCATTTGAATACGTGTAGAGTAGTAGAGTACTATGTACAATTTTAAAAATTGTATATGTAATATTATGATTAGATCTCGGATATACATGCCCTCAAAAATACCGAAAAATGCCTTTTCAAAAAATGTATTCATGACCTAAAAACTCTAAAAAAATCACTAAAAATATCAAAAAGTGCCCTATAAAAAAATTCATTATTTATTAAATAAATTTAAATTATTATGTCAAATTGTATAGGTACGTTGATAATTATAAATATCATACAATGGTATAATATAATCACTCTATTATAAAATATTCCGATAAAAGTTGTTTAGTTGTATGCGATCAAATCGGAAGTTGGATGGTGTGGCATTAAGATAAAATTCAACCTTGTCTAATTTAAAAGAGGATCACCTGATGTAAAGTTCAAAATAATTTATAACTATTAAGTATTTATGGATAGTACTTATATTTCAATGAAGTCAGTTTCTTGCCATAATACGAGAAATAGGTAAACAATGTCGTAAAAATTAGAAATGCATTAAAAACGTCAAAAAATGCCCCAAAAAAATGTTGTGCTCAGAACATGGATCACTTGAAACACATTTTTAGCGCAAAAAGCATCGTGTAAGACATTCCAAAAAACGATGCAAGAGCATTGAAATCCAAGCCCTAATTAAAATCATCTCGAGAAAAGTGAATTCCGTAAACTTAACTTATAATACTCGACCTAAGCCTTCTCTGAAATGTAAGTATCTACTAGTACCTACTTAAATATCTTAAGTTTCCAAAGAAACCTTAACAATTTATTAAATTAATACAAATGTATTATTTATCCGGAACTTGCAAAATTACATTGTAATTTACAACTGGAACTTACTTTTTTTAACGACCAACTTGTTTTAAATGTTTAATACTTGCGATGACTTGATTATGTTACTAATAAATAAACGATTAATACTCAATCATTGTCGCACTAATTCGAGAGGGATGTTTGTGCTCAACCATTCCAAAAATCTTAATTTTTTTTTAAAAAACAAGACGTACCTATTTCAGTTATTAAAGGCTTATGTAAAATGCATACATTATACAGTACACTCATATGTACAATACTATTTATTATTTGCTAATATAGGTACACACGTCACGCAATTCAACACAGAGTGCTGTATTTTATTTCATACAGGTCGCCCATGTTAAATAATTAATAAAATAACCTGCATTGTACAACTACAGTGAACATATATGGGTACATAAAGGCTGTTTACTTATTTCAAATGTCTTGGCTCTACAAAAAACAAAATCATGTAAAATATAATATTGACAGAACTGTTTATATTTCATTGTTACACTGTTCAAATTACTTAATATGTTAATTTAATTAATATAATTAATACATTTTACTATTTCCAGCTTACATTTCAATGTAAGTCTTTCATTGTGAAATATAACCAATAGGTACAATTCTCAACACTTTTTATTATTTAATTTTTTTTTTGAAAAGAAGGTTTTTATGGCAAGATGCGGACTGGCTGGGGAAAAAACGTTCGTGATGAAATACTATAATTTATAATATATTAAACAGTTATTTTAGCCAAAACATCCAATTTTTACTCCATCATACTGATCTATCTAGGAATATGCGATAATACTTTTTAAAACTGATTTGAATTTTTTATTATGTCTTCTTGAGATTGGTCAGTTCACTTTTCCCAATTTCAACCCCCCACCCCCACCCAACATCTATAAATTTAGTTTGAATATTTTCTAATTTTCTAACGTTGAATATTTGTGATTTATTAATGTAAATCAGAAATTTTAAAATATGGACTGACCGATCTCAAATAGTCATTCTAACGAATTCAGATCAGTTTTCTGAAATATCATCGCATTATTAAATCGATCGGTACGATGGAACAAAAAAAAAGCTGGAACGGTAAGTTGGAGTGACGGTCCGCTATAGATTGATAGTAAATATCTTGCGTATATTGATAACATAATTATTGATAATATATCACTACACTACGTATATTATGCATTTATAATTATTATAACTAATAAAATATATAAGTAATAAGTAAATATAAGTATATGTAAAGTGGAAATCCCTAAAAGTGCATGGGGGTAAAATGGAAATCCCCAAAATTGCTGGGCACGTATATCACGCGTATTTCCTGCACAACAAGACACTGAAATCTATACCACGGTCCTTGCAAAACATAAACTTTTCGTTACATTTTATATACATATTATAACCTCCTTGCATGACACTTAAACATTTTTTATTTCCTGAAATTGTTTTCGTAGAATAATCTGATTGTCGCATATATCCCTGCACAGTGCATTACCTTTGCCGTGATTAAATTTTTTGTGCGTCGCGTTTGGTATAGACTAGGTAATTTAAAACTGGTATAACGCGAGGATTTGACACAGCGTGATTAGGTCTGCATATTATGCATTTATAATATTATTATAATTTATAAATTATAACAATTTGGTGACTTTAACATCAATTTTAATGATAAGAATTCGGAGACATTTAAAACTTTCATTAAGGACACATTCAATTTGCATATGATAAACAATCCAGCAGAATCTATAACGAGGGATGACACCACTATTGATGCAGTATTTTCAAGATATTTGGAAAAAATTACATCACAAACACAAGTATCATATTTCAGTTATCACAGGCCTGTAATTTCGATTGTTAAATATGATTAATATAATAGTAATTAAAGAGTTGTAATAATAATTTTCATTAATTTTTCACTTTTAAATTTAATTATGGATATTTACTTTTATTTTGAATGGTTCCGCTAAAATGTATTTATAATCTAAAATATTTGTTGGAAAAAAAACTTCGTTTCTATCGAGTGTCCCATGACACAACTCACTTTTATTTTATTTTTAATTGTAACAATAATATTTATAAAATATAATTATTAAACATTATGTACACGTGTATAATAAGTTTTTAATTAATTACTCTTTAAAATATTTGATAAATATTCTAATTACCTACTCCTATTTTCAATGTTTGATTCCTAAATTGTTTTTTATAAATTTCAAAATAATTATTTTTATATAAACCTTTATTTATTTTATTTATAGATAATGAATCAACGATTTATTTTTATCTTCAAAAACAATATAAAGAACTCACTAATCAAATATATAGGACACTAAAAATACTTAAATTGTAAAAGCATTTAAACTTCTGTTTTTTCTTTACCGTTTTTCCTCTGATACTATTCCTGACTTCAATTGATAGCCTTTCAAATGTCAGCCGAGGGTTCAATCTTGAATTTCTATGAAACAAATTCTCTTATTGAAACTCAATGCAATGATTATGAACCGAAACGGTAGGTATATCAACAGTAAAAGAGTAGGTACACACGGTTCTTCACTTCAAAAGAAAACCTATCAAGGTGTGTTTCTATTTTATTTTGTCAGGCATGAATATTAACGATTTTATATAAACTTAAAACTAAAACGGATCAGTGATACTGAGTAAGTCGTGGTTTTGAAGTCTTCTATCTACTATCATTTTGTAGTTTTCGTAATATGTATTTATTTATTTTTTCATTATCTGAGAAAGCTTCAATGTGCATCAATGTTCATAATGATATTATTATTGAAATTACGCTTATCTAAGATTATTTATCTAAATCATATGATCTATTGGTGCACATTTCCTCAGAGATTATAAATGGTCTAGCGTATTAACAATGGAATATTGTCAAACCACTATTAACGATATTCAGAGCAATACATCTACAAGAACGTCGTTTGTCAGAGTAGCCCATTTGATAGAGCTGTAAACTGTAGAATAGTCGTTGATAAAGTGTTTAAACCTTCTTATTTATGTATAATACAATCCACTATTTGGAACCCTTAGCAAAAAAAATTCCAAATCACACATATTTACATAATATTAATGTGAATATGCTTAGGGTACTACGCCGTGATTAATCAATAATAAGAAAAATACACTTAATTTATAATGGGTGCGTAATACAATCATATAGCCTAAATAAACGATAATAAATTTTTCTCAATAGTAAAGGTACACGTTATTTTCGATTTCAAGAAAAATAATAAGGTTTTTACTTATTTATGACACGATCAAAATCTAAAAATATTTAAATATCCAATATACTGTTATTATTTTAAATTGTATTAGCAAATGTTCAATATTTCTTTATTTATTGTACTATATTGATATGAGTGTATTTATGCACGTAAAGTTATAACAAAGATAATAATGATGTTTTTCTTAAGTTTAATTAGTAGTATAATAGAAACACTATATTTCAGATTTAAGATTTGCTTTCTATTGAATAAAACTTACATATTGTTTACTTGTCTGTTTTGGATGTTTTCCAACACTATAATAAATATCCACCCGAACAATTATACATAGCTTTATTAACTTGGTATAAATTCAACATATTATATCTCCTAAATGCTGGCTCACATTAACTCTGTCGGTATACATGTCTCGGTGGTTCATTAATGTGTTCAAAGGATCGTTGCCACTAAGCGGTTTAAAGGATTCTTCAAACCCTCAGGTAACCTTTAATATGCTCATTAACATTGGTAATTCACGGATATCATTATTACACCTCAATATATTTAATGTCACTACCTAGATAGAATCAACATTATTGTAATATTAAAATGGTATAACACATAAATATATTAGACCCATGTGAAGTAAATTTATCATTATAACAATAAAATCATAAAACATATAAATAAATAGAAAAAACATATTTTCATTTCTACTCATCAGGTGAACTAAAAAATAATTTTTGAATATAAACGAATTTTTTTTGCTATTAAAAAATAGGTATAATTTATTGTTTTTGTTGCTATAACTATGCGTTTTACAAAATTTGTTTTTTCATTTAATATCATTTAATAAAATATATATTATAAATTATAGCCTTTAATAATTTGTATCATATTATATTATATTATATTGAATGCAATATAAAAATACGTACAAATATGACGTATGGTGTGCAGTGTGAGAGTATAATATTACTTTTTTGTGTATTGTGTTAAAAAAACAAATTCATCATATTATAATATCACAATTTTAAGATAACGATAACAACAATAATATTGATCTTTATTCAACATTCTAATATTTATAGTTACAATTAATTAGTGTGTTGTTTAATGAATAAACAAACGAATCTATCCAACTGTTAAAATTATAAATGGATATTTTTGAATGATTGATGTGGTATTTCTAGTTAAATTACATTTCATCGAAATAGCTCGTACAAACACATTGTACCTATTGTGTTTATTTGAACCTTATGATTATACACTATACAATGTTAAATTTTGTATAGTAATGTGTACATATTATTATATCAAGTTATCATAAATGATTTAAAAATAAAAATACTTACACATAAAGATTATTTAAACATGTAATTTACTTTTATTTTTTATATTATATAGTTCTAAGATAATAATCTGATCACAAGTTCTGAGGATGGGAACTATGGTAAATTGTTCACAACAATACTATGACAACATTTAATGGTTATATATTGTTGATAGACAATATAATATTATAAGGTGTATACATTTTGTATTCTCGTAAATGCCAATAAACAATTATTTAACTGTTGAGGTGAATTAAAAGCAGTATAACGTTTAAAATTTAATTAAATAATATACTTTTGTACAAAGTAAGGTTCAATAAAATTACATACATAAGTAAAATGTAACCATTAGGTATCAACAAAACCAATAATAGTAGAAAATACAGAAATAAAAATATTTAATATTGGTGCGTTTTTTATTAATATGACCAAATTTTTAATGGATTTGAAATTGAATTAATGGCATAAACAATAAACGTGGTATAACATTTTGTGCAAACCATTGACAAAATTAAGTAGTTCTAATTTTAATATTTATGTTTTTTACTGTATAAGTTACTATATTAACAACATATACAATGAACGCTGATAAATAAAATATTTGTTCAATAACAAAATTTTGAAAATAATTTTCATTAGATTTAATTCATCAACATTTTTGCTGTTGGTATGTATATTAAAATTTAACCATCACTTTTTGAAGTAATACGATTAGCTCACAAATTCAAAAGATGACTAGTGTTTATCTGAAAATAATTATGTAAAAGTTGATACTAAGAGGTCGTTCTTGAAAATATCCAGTAATGTTTTTAGAAATGTTTAAGTAAAATTATAAACAAAAACTTAGAGGAAACCTTCATTAAATAAATATCAGGAAGGGAAAAAAGCATTATTTAAGAGCTTTGCATATTATTCTAAAAAGTATGTTATTGATGTTAACAATTATACATTCTTGAAAAATATAAATGCAAAATGAGCTCAACATCGTGTATTGAAAACTTTAGGTAAGAATTGAAAGGTTTCCAAAATAATTTTACATTTTTCAAACGCAATATTATTGATTTTAGTGAGATGTGTTGAGACCTAGGAAAAATGGTATTCTCTGAAATCTGTATCATGAAAATACTTTTAATTACTATGCAAAATACTGTGATCAAAAAGTTTCTTTTTACAAAAAAAAATACGTCTATAAATAAGAGTTTAAAAATATTAATATCAGCTAAAAACTTCAGTTCACGCAAAGACTACGAGAAAGATATTTCGTGTTATCCTAGTATACATGGTATTGAATAAATATTATTTTGGTTTTTCATACTTTGTATATTGAGTTCTTAATTTTTAATTTAAATTCATGCACTCATGATGCACGTACTGAACAAATTAATTAATTTTAAATGTAATCCAGAGTTTAATTAATTTTAAATAGCGTTGTGCTGAAAGTTAATATTTGGTAGATATTAAGGAACCTGACAAGTAATAATAATAAACCTTTCGATTTTAAATTACTATTTTGGCACATACAAAGTGTAATATTATTATATATTGTATAAAAAATAAAGTATAATAAAAAAAAATCCCTATCCGAAAATGGTTTATTTAAATAAATGTGAAAGTACTCTAATCAAGTTTATATTTCTTACTCAAACTGATCATTACTAATATGCTTAGAAGATGCATTTTAATTAATACAGTTATAAATATTATGTCTTAGGATTTCTTAAAGTCTTATTATTGCAAATATTATAGGGAACTAAGACACCAAGAAGAATAAACGAAGTATAAAGCACGTGTTTACTTTTTTGACTTTGGTGCCTTAATTTATTTCAGTACTACGTCAATGTCAACTCTTAAATTTTTTTAAATCTTGAAAAATACAAATAATTTATAAATTGGGCTTAACTTTAACCTTGCTTCAACGTTGTAAAATCCCACTTTAAAATTAAGACTTTTGTGTTTTATAATATCATTAACTAAATATTAATCATAATGTTAGTTTTTAAAAATGTATTTTTGCCATAAAAACCAAAGATTTAAGTATACAATATTGTTTTAACAACAGGTAACATTATTTTTAAAGTAAAATTTAATTTTAGCTGTTGTATTTAAGATAATTTTTTTTTCTATTATTCTTATAGTATCGTCAACGTTAAATGTGAAATGAAATTATATGAATATTATTCAGGAATAAAGTTTAAAGTCACCTTACAGTGATCAATTATTTATATTTGCATATTGTTCTATTTCATTTGGATTGGACAATTTTGCAAGTTACTCAAAACATTACAGCTTATGTTTGGTATGCTTTTGTGTTTTATCATTCAATAAATGCATTTTTATCTGAATAAATGCGAATTGGTTTCCGCTTATTGTTATTTCATTGTCGGTATTATCTGTATTTTATTTTAATGTCATAATTCCGTAACTGCACTCTTTTGTTTATTTTTTCCATCTGATATTAGAATTTTTTTCATATAAACAATATACCTTATCGTAAACGGTGTACCTAGTTCATATATTACCCGTACATATAATGAAGAAACAATACTATTGTACTTGGGATCAATAAAACAAAGAATGGATTGGACCATGTACTGCGTACATGAACTCTGAATTAACTGTTATTGTCTTTAAAGATAATTTAAGAAGTATTAGTTTTTTGACGCAAATGTCCATGCACGAGATTCTTAACCTTGTATCTTTAGATTCATATTAACTTCCAATCCATTAAACAGTAACTATACTGAATTATCTTTTTATGCTTAAATCCATCCTTAGAATAGACAATATATTGACACGATAAGCCTTTTGACTAAATGAAAAATAATAAATTTATAGTTACATTTTTCCTAAATTTGTAGAGCCTAAAACTTTTATTCTGGGTGTCCGTATCACTCGTTATCTATATGAAAAGTGTATTTGTAAAAACGTATGAAAACAATTACAATTTAAGGAAAAATAAATATTCCAAAATGTTTAATTAATCAACAAGGGTCAGTTTCTTGTTTTCCCAGGAACATTTCGCTTAACGTAAGGAAAACTTATATGACAGCTCACCATCACATTAAATACAATTTACCAAGTGATATTTTAAACGTTCAAAAGATTATCAATCCTAACCATTTTTTTGAATTCATATTATAATAATATTAATCCACTATTACTGGTCTGCGTTAATTGGTCTACGCGAGTCGATTGCTTCAAATAATGGTCGGTCGTTTTCGTGTTCTTTCTGAACTATTACGCATTTATCCGAATAACAACGAATACGAATAGCACGAAAAATGATTGTTTTATCATCTTTAACCATTTCCATAATCACATGTTCAATCTTAATCGCTGACTATTTGCTGTACCGTACAACTGTAAATATTACTGCACGTTCGACGTTTTACTATCAATATTCTTACTAATATTTATTACCACTGTTATTATTTATTTTTTTTTAGAATCTCAGATTTTTTATGTACTACACGCTGCAGCATCCGGACTATAATTTAAACTCCTGCGAGGATGAACGAAACGTATTAATGAGAACATAAATCACAACCGTTTCCCGGCGGCGAGTTCGTCTTCGTAAATCAGACGTAGTAATCATTCGCGCAACTCTAACAAATGGACATAGTCCGCACATTTAGAAACGTCTGGGGAAAGTATGGCGAGGCCGTTCCATTATACAATTGCTACAATTTTATTTTAAGCTGTGAACAGCATTTGAATTGATAAATAATATTTGTAATTTTGTTTACGCAAAAGTGTTTCCGAGTGTACCAAGACATTTGTAGATACCTAACTATTCGTATCAGTAATAAATTAATAGTTACAAAAATACGATTAAAATCTAACATTGTGGGATATTAAACTGAAACGAGAGGTGACTTTTCTTAAGACGATTTAAACTTGTGAATAGAATATTGTTTACAGTGGCGGATCTAAGCTTTTGTATTTTTTACTTTTTTTATGATAATGAGCAATATGTTTATGTACTCATATAAGTCATAAGTATAATACATATTGTTTACTTTTATAGACTTTTATGTGTTACGTCACTTTGTTTTAAAAAACTTCCTAAATTATAAACCTAGTTGCCAGTTGAGGATTCATGTCACCTGATCCACCTTAAATCCAATATTAATTATTTAAATGTGTGAATTTTGTTGGTTGAAAATACGTACAAATATTTATTAATTAAATTTATACCTAATGTTGCAACATTACTATTAATAAAACACTTTAACATTTTTATCAATTGTACATTTTAAATGACTTTTTTTCCATTGCAGTTATATTATTATTTTAAATTAAAAACTCCTACAGATAATTTAAAGCAAAAGGAAATAGGAAATACAGATGTAATGGCAGTATGGTGACTTATGGATTCGTATAAAATAAGACGTTATTTGATTAACATTATAGCAATATAAAGTTTTACCTCAGTGCATATTTCATTGAGACTATTTTCTACTGTAACAACGTGTATATCGTTCCAATAATAATATATTATGAATTTACTAACTTTACCAATTCAAAATATATATATATATATATACACATTTTTAAGAAGTTTTTGGCATAACTTCGAAGAAGATTACTTATAAATAAAGTAAAACGCAAAAGGTAAAATGTGTACATAATTGCATAACCGTTATAATTTAAAACATCTGCACCTACCTATTATGAGTAATAACTATTTACTATAATATTATTATAGTGATCACTGATCAGGAATAAAAATGTATGTGCAAATAAAACAAAAAATACGCCAATTATAATATAACAACTAATTCAATACAAAATATATATAGACTACAATAATACAAATATTCCACGAGTAATCAAAATATAAATTTAAACAGAATTAATCCAATGAACTTTTCATTTTCCAATAATCCGATTTGTATGAACAGCTCGAAGTTATAATAAAATGTCCATATCGTTGATATCATTGCTATGAACATTAAAAATAATATTTAAAAGATTTTTTTATTCAACCCATCACATTAGTAAATAACTACAATAAAACGTATTTAAAACTTAATATTTGATGAATGGCTTTTGTACGAATACATATTGAACTTTGTATATTCTTATCTAAAATTAGTTATAACATGGTAGTTAATAATTTACATAATTAATATTTTTTAATTATTTAAGATGCTTATTGCTTGCATTGAAATGATAAGCCTGCAAACCATGCAATGCCTTTAATTATTTACATCAATGTTACTTTCAATTAAATAGTTTTTACAAACTTAACGTTACGTATCGGTTAGTCGTCAGTGCATCACTGCTGATTGCCCGTTTATAAAATTATTTTTTTTATTTTTTTTATTGATATTGAGCCCGGCAACTAAGGCCATTATTTATTTTTTTTAGTTTTGTTTGTAGGTTTTTGTTGGTAAGGGAAGGAACACTTGTGTATTTGTTTGGCAGAATTTTTGATTTGGGCACCCGTAGGTATCTGCCATGAACGGGTGGGGGATGGTGGCACTTTTTCTTCGGACATCGTGACTTGTCCGAAGACAAATGCCGCCCATGACCAAGGTATCGAACCAGCATCGGCTGCGTCGCAACCGACGCCTTAGTATACTCGGCCACTTCGTCCCCCATGTATAAAATTATTATTGTTCTCCTTAAAAAAACATACTTTTTTCTCACATAACAATTGATAATTATTAATTTTGAAAACTTGATACAGCATTAAGGTAGTTAAAGTAATTGCTAATACAGTTATTTATATACCACAACTACCTTCATATGCTATAGTGAGTTAACGTTTTTTTTTTTTTTTTGTTCCTAACGAGTTCGACGATGCTCTTATATTATTATTTAAGCTTTGAGTTAACATTTTCAGTTCTCACTAAGAACTACTAAATCACTGAAATCCCCTAGTCAAAGAACTATACCATTTGCGACTTTTCCAGATGACCCTTTAAGCAGGCGTCTAAAATGCAATTGGTGCCGTGACTTATTAGTTGAATAAAAATTCAACTTCCCACTTCCTGAAGTTCCATGAACGGATGGCCTCTTCAATAAGCCACAAATCATGTCACTCCAATCCCCATCGCACTTCAAATACACTTATTGTAAACCTAAAACAGACTGTGTAATAAATGTAAAAAATAAAATAAATGTTTAAAAAAAACTTTTGTGTACAAACTACTTATCATTAATCCTACACGTTATTCAGTCATTGCAATTAAAAGTTAATATTGTTTTACATACAAATACCTAATTTAAAATGGGAATCAAACAATATCACCGAATATTGTAGCATGTATAGAATGAAATCTAACAATGAACGTCGAAAGAAATAATCATAAACAGTGGAGTAAGATACTAAAAAACGATGCTGTGATTCTTGTCGATTTATCAAAATATGGATAGTGTTCTATATAGTTCCATAAGCTAGGTTGTGATATAAAATGCGAACTGGGCCTTTGAGATATTCGACTCGAACGGTGGATGTAAGGTGAACTCGAGTCTAAGACGTTGCTGTTTCCGACAAATCGGAATTAAGACAAGAGCAAGGGACATGGCAAGAAAGCCAGAACATAAATTATTTCACTGACGGCTATTGGTAACATTTTAACCACAATCCGATTAGGGAGATTATCGTCCGGAAATGCCAGTTATCTTTCCTTGAATCAACTGAATTATCAATATGCAGATATCATAATATTATTAAATATTACAAAGACGATAATATCGCGGAACGGCAAGATTATCACAATAATAATATAGAAAACATCTTTAGAATCGGTGGTTACAGACGTAACTAAAACCTTACGTGTTTTGGTTAATCTGCGTACAGCCTTTTCACGCCTTTTATAAACAACAATGTTGGCAAAAATCGCTTTTGCTGTAGTTGTATAATGATGAATCGAGTCTGTCCGTCCGTCCAAATCGTAAAATCACACACGAGCCAGTAATACATTTTGTCTTAAACGGATTTCCGTTTCGTTCGGCAAGCCAGAAAATGTTTGCCTTAACAAACACCGTACAGTTTCTGTCGTACATATTATTATTTTTATTATTATTATTATTATTATCCTTCCTATGCAAAGCCGAGTTAAGCATTTCATGTTGTAAACATTTTTTTAATGTAAATCGCTTACATCATACGATCGAATGTTCGTTTGCCAATTTACAATACGCACTGAATTATAATTGTTAAATTAAATTGTTTCTTATTATTCACAGAAACAATTTAATTGTAATACATTGTGCAAGTAACAGAGATATTCATATTAAAATTACTGTAACCAACATAGAGTTAATTACATTTCATAATGGATTTTCTCTCGTGGCAAAATGTCTCCTGCATTATTATTTATATCAAACATGTATTAAAAACATCTTTATGGTACATTTGAAGATATATTATTATTTTTAACAACGATTTATTATTTTTTGATATGAGTAATTAAAACTAAATGAAAATATTTGTAATTGAAGCTTATTTTCTGAGCATGTAAGATATTCTATCAAAAGATGAGATGTTAATATTGGACAAAGAATAATTTCGATGATACAGATTGAAAAACGTTTGTATTTACAATGATATTATTATATTGAAATAATTGTCAACCTACGACTTAGACAGGTATTAAACTTTCAATTAATACCTAGTTTAAATATAATAACTACTTCCGACGAGAACTATAATGTTATAACGTAGATAAGCAACACCGCCTAGTTTAGATCTAGCAACTTACTAGCAATTTACAAGATATTAAAAATATCGATTTCTATGTAGTTGATATAGAGTGTACTCATCTACTTTAATAAATGAGAACAATTTGACTGAAATGTGTGACAAGTGGAGCTGTTTCATAAACATTAGATATTATTATATAATATGACACATCAAAAATACTACGCACTATAAATAACCATAAGTGTATGCAAAGTGTTTAAAAATATAATACGTGACATATTTATTGTATACGAACTTTATTGTAAGTTAATGTAAATCTGGTGTGTTACGATTTTTTTTCTTCAACGGTTAAAACATATTATTTGAACTACATGGCAGGGTGTTTTGAGAATAATATACCACTAATATGGGTGGGTGGGTTTGTGAAAATATGTTTCTGGCGTAAAATTAGATGCACCGCAGAAAAAGTAATACATATTTATTCTATAACTCATCAGACGTTAATGTAGTGTTGGGCAGAATTTTCTACGGAAGTTGCATTAAAATCCCATTGGCGATGCTTGTATTGAATGCATGCAATGACCGCCGTCGAAGTGAAAAACCCGACCAGCAACAAACATGTATTCACATTGTTCGGTACTCACGGAAAATCCATTATTTAATTTTCCTGTCTGTGCGGTTTCCATTATTCTTCTGTTCGATACGCAGTCGAAATGTCATCGGAAAAGCCACAAGAATGTCACGTGTTAGCATTTTATTTTATTTTTATCGGAAACAACGTTTACGCCACAGTTTTTAGTTTGATTAAAGTGCCCGGACAATAACTTTGTAATTTATATTTCCAGTGAGGATAGTAAATGGGCAAAACAAAATTAATCCATTTTACATAGGTACCCATATTTGCTATACCTAATAATATTAATATTGCAAACAAGCCGAAGAAAATAAAAGTCAATTTTTCAAGCAAATGTTTAATAATAAATTATTTGTCAACATACTTACACACTTTAACAATGCAACAAATTAATTCACACTTACTATAAAAAAAAAGAATCATTACTACAAATAGGGATTTATTATTCAAAACTCTTTGAACAATTTGAAAAATAATGATAAATGATAATCACTTATTTTAACGACAATCTCAATCTTCACAGTACAAAATCTTTATGGTTGTATAAAATAAACACAGTTTTATTATACAACTATATACGTATGTATAATATTTATATAAAAATATATAAACTCAAACTTCTTTCCTAACCTTAAACATTTTGATACTACAAAGTTCAAAAACAAAAAAAATAAATATTAAGTGTCTCGAAAATACTTTCAAACATCATTAACTCGAAAAGTCAACATTTCGAATTTATTTTTTCTGTCCTCGCAATCTTGAGTCATTGAAGTACACAACACAACAATACCATGGGTGTATTTCTCATAAGGAAACACAATTGCACACAAATGTACAATAAATTGAAAATGTAAATAAAAGGAAAACAACTATGAGCACCGACAGTAATCAATGCAAACAATAAAGACAATTTTTTTTAAAAAACATGATTAAAATGAAAATGTTTTTCATTAAACAACTTTTTGTAACTCATAGAGTTGGTGCCACTGGAGTTGGGTGTTAAGTCTCGATCTGTGCACACATTTCACTATCGGTCGCATGTATATTGTTTTCTTATTCATGCAAGATGATAACAAATTTTATTTTTGGCAATTTTTAGCTGTGTTTTAGCTGTGGCCGAAAACGTCCGAAACCTTTTCGATATTTTGTGTGCAGTTCGTATCACCGTAAGGTATTATTTTTTTCAGAGTCTCAATAATTGGTTTTTGAGTCTATTTAAAATAAAAAATAAATAAAAATGACGTCATTACAACACATAGTCTATAATCGATTTACAACTTATAGAGATAGTGTTTCATATTTATGAAAGTTTCCCATAAATTCATACTACCCCAGAAAAAAATATATGCTTAAAAAACCTCTATCGTAACCGCAATAGGTTTTAGGTTATAAGACCATGATTAATAACCTATACGCGTACATTTCATAAAGCGTATCGTTATTGTATAATGACGAACTCGTTTTTATATAAATCCGAATCCGAATGTATCACAAACAGCTCACGAGACACGTTCAGATATACCAATCAAAACATCATTCAGCATCCTATACGCCATAACCTCCTAAATTATAAATACATGAACATTATTTTAACATAATAAATAATTGTATAAATATTATATTATATTTCTTCAAATATTAACGTCTTTATAGTTTATTTTAGTTATCACGTGAAATACAAATGAACAAATGAACATGTCAAGTAATATTATTACCATATAGTAATATTATTTCTATTGTCTGGAAGTAATGCTTTTCATAACTTAAAATTATTTTTGAGCAAAATTCTATTGAAAAGTAAAAATATATAGTTTGAAATAATGCAAATGTAAAAAAAAAACTTTAAAATATCAAATATTAAGTATTATATGAAGAAGAAACATAAATACATTAAAATAATGAAAATAACAAAAATGTTTGTGAAAAAAATATTTATAGTTACCTACTGCGCGTTTTTATTAAGTAAAGTAATTTTAAAAACATTTTTCGCAATTCGATGGTTTTGTCGATAACGTGTTATTATAAATTAATATATTATTGTCAGCATTATTTTATCGATCGATTTAATCAAACTGGTGCATTGTAAGATATTATTTTAAAACTCAAATTATCAAGAACTGAGAATATAACAGTATGTAATTACTACGACAATGGCGCATAACATTAAATATTGCGCAATAATTCTTTAGATTTAATGTGGTGTTAAAATACAACGTTGGAAATAATAATAATATTCATGTTTTGTGGTTATTGTGCGGTAACATAATGCAGTCAGACGAGTAAACCGTTCGATGGTACACTGCTTTGGTAGTTTGGTAGAGGTTACTTTACCACGGTAGTCTGTGCAGTATTATAAATACAAGTCACTTTAATTAAAATTTACTTAGTTTTTTTTTCGTGGTTTTTCGTTGCGTGATTATTTTTATTTTCTTCCATTTGCTATTGTATCTTCAAAAATGTATGTTGTTTTCTAATGTTTAAAATAGGTTCTATAATTTGTTTACACGGAGTAGACGTCGGTATTACAATATTATAATAATAAATATCCTACAATATGTAGACCGTTGGGCGTTGATAATAAATAAAAACGAGGCTGATGGTCAGTTTTCGAATTGTTCATTAAAGTGTAAACTACTAATATTAGACATCAAATATTTTTTTAAATGAAAACAAGATGTCAACATTTTTGTAGTTTATAGTGATTATACTTTAAAGAAAACTCAGCTAACAATCATTTTTTAAATGCAATAATTTACCATTTATCCTTTGTAAAGGTGAGGAAAGTGAGTGGAGAGTCTACAACTTCGGCCAGTAATAGGTTAGCCTTTTTTTACTTTTGAACTGAATACTTATTAAGAAAAAAATTACATAATGATATATCTCAAGGTCATGCAATTGCATACGTAAGATGAGTACTCCAGTACTTCATTACTTCGATACTTACATAATATGTATAGTGTATATGATACAAGATGATCCATTTAAGCGTCTAAACTAATTATTAATAAAAGTATGAACTTCTTTGAAAATATTATTTCTACATCATTTGATGTCATTGCTAAATAAAATTTTTGAAAATTATTAATTATGTTTTTAAAATTATATAATGTTATATAGGTACCTATAGTTAAATAAACATAAATATAATATTATATATATTATATTTTTTGAACGACAAAATACATTTTTTATTTTATATGCTGAATCATAATAGTTTTTGGAGTATCTACATAGATACATATAATAATCAAATTTTGAACTAGTAGTTAATTAGTTTCAAGCATTTAAAGTTTAGATGAGTGGAGTAATGGACCAACGAGGGGTACTCCTGTGCCACTCTAGTACTCTACTCTTAGTTAAATATTATTTAACTTTACGTAAAACTGTTGATCGCAATTATTTTATTCTTATAATATTCCAACCACTCTTAAGTTAAGAAAGTATTTTTATTTTTTTTTGTCTTATATATATAAAAGAATAGACGGTATTTTAAAAACTAAATAAGCCAAATATTAAAACTACTATAAAAAAAAACTTCTGGTTTAATGGCTTTATGTATTATATTATAAGAAGATTATTTTTATAATTTAAAAATAAATGAACATCTTTATAATATTATATAGTTTATCATAGTATCATACAAGTATACCAGTGAACTTAAACAGTAAAATCATATAAATATATAAATAATATATATTATGAAGTAATGATTTTTTTACTTGCATGCTCTGTTATTTAAATCGACTGAGTCGGTGATTTAGATAGTTGTCGTTAAAAATAAATATTGTCACATATCATTTAGCTTTATTTAAACCATTTGTAAATAAAGTAAGCACCACGAAAAAAATGTTCCATGAAGTTTATTCTTTAATGATTAATATACTCCCGAATGGTTCAGGAGAAACTCGGTTTAAAAACAGAAAAAAGGGTAAATATAAAAAACTGACCTAATTTAAATAATAAACCCTTTCAGATTTAAAAGTAATAATTACAATTTTACTTTTTCAAAAAAATACTTGAGTATAACATTGATCTTAGATACATTTACATTTACATTTTGTTAATTTATTTTAATCCAGAAAAACTATAAACACAGCATTGATATTTATTTTTGACTTATAATACCATATATTATTATCAATGTTTAGTTTTTCAGCAAATACCTTATAATTAAAAGAACAAATGTTGACAAGATGGTCTGTCACCTTATATTACAAAGTTTATTTTATGATATTATTATTGCCATGAAAGTAATTTAATTTACTATTAGTAATACAGTAGGTTGAATACATATTTTCAGAAAACATTGAATTTCAAAATGTCATAGTGTATTAGTGTGTATAAAATATAATAATATACTTTAAAAGTTTTTAAGTAGGAACCCTGTACCCACGAATAATGTTTTTAAATTACAAAAAAAAATGTATATTAAAAATAATTTAAATTATTATTTTTCGTTTAAATAATATATAATTTAGTGAAAATTTTAACTTAAGATATCTAAAAAAGAAAACAGTGTAAACATTTTTTAAATATTTGAACCCTTGTTGTCACAACTTGTGAGGAATTTAGAATTAAATTTTTAAGCTTTTTGACACAACAATAATGTTTTATTGTTAATTATTATAGAAAAAACTACTATTTTAGTGTATAACATTTTAATTTTAATTTTAAATGTCTATAAATAGATAAATAAAAATCAAACGATTTAAAATTTGTATCATACATATAAAATAGTCATACACATTGAAAGCTTAAAGTATCCACAGTTTTTCGGTTTTATGTTAATACATTAAACAAGATCAATTTTTCGAAAATATTCAACTATATGACGTTATAGTATCATTATATATTTCATTAATTAATAGTTACCATAATATAATAATCTGTGAGTTATATAATATAATATCATACATGATAATAACTGATATGCATCTTACCTTGACATGCCACCCCCGGTATATACTCGGGAAACGGATGACGCGATTTGTCAGGCCGGAAGTGACGAGGCTCGAAAATCTAAGTATATAATATACCACACTCGTTTCGACGATTTTCGACGACACTGCACCTTATGCACTATGAAATGACGTTGGGATACCAATTTGATCGAGTTTACCTTGGTGGATTAAATTGTATAATACCCGTTATAGTAATCGTAGCAACATAATATTTTAATGATTTAACAATCGTTATCAAACAAAAAAACTACAATAATTACCATTGAAAAATTTACTGTAGATATTAGTGTACCTATTAGCATCTAACATGTAGTTTGGAGTAGAGTATGAGTTACAAAAGCGAAATTGGTGCATCATTTTAAATAATCATAAGGCAGTGACGTCATTTCAGTTTTTATTAGACTAGGGCAATTTTTCACAGCTTTTCCGACTCAACATTTTTTCACTCAGATTATCATAGCATAGTGCCATAGTGGTTAAGGGGGGGGGGTTGGCTGTGGTAAATGTGCCGACTGAAGGTTGATGTAAATACTAAACTGGGGCAAATGAACCCCCCACAAAAAAAAAAAAATTACGCCACTGTCATAAGGTAAACATGCAACTGCAGGTATAAGGGTTTAACAGTTTATAATATAATTGAATAACATACGTATTTCACTAAACTTAAAACCAATCAAAACTGAGTGCACCATTGTGTACATTGTATGTACATTATACCTTTATTATGTTTTTGATTGCTAGAGGGGTAGAGAGTACCACGTCTAAGTTTTCAGAAATGTTAGCATATGCATTATTTTTTTAAAATCCAGCTCATGGTAGGGACGATATAAATAACTAAATCATTTTTTATTATCATTATCAAGTTACACAAGACACTAGATACCTGTCTAAACTTATTTATTTTTCATCATTAATAATTATTTTGATTATACAAACAATTATATGCTAACAGCCAGCTGATCTATAAACCTTTTGGCTTTTCCCCTGAATAACGGTATATGGTCGAAATGCTCAGAATCAATGTTCTATAATTAATTAGGTTCTATCATTCACATTTATATAGTTTTTTGTTATTATTTATTTAGTTATCACTTTTATCATTGACCGTTAATCGATGGTTTTTAATCTTATAAAGTTAAGTAAATAAATTATGAAGTTATAAGTTTTTACTTCTTAGTTATTATATTATTTTTTAATAGATTATTTACTAAAAATTGTATGGACATTTGTTGAACAATTAATAGTGTATTTTAAATGTATTAATATATTTTTATATGAAAGTGCCAAAGTGGGCTGTAAAATAGTTGAGTAATATTTATAATTTAATATTATGTATATAATTATTTAATTACTTACCTTCGTATTTTGTGGGCCTGAATTGTCAGTCCAATGTTCATAATTTATTAACATTGTCGTATTCCTCAAAAATACACAAAATAATGATATAATAATAATATACAGTTTAGACATTTTTTTCGGTTAAAAAAATATTTTATAAACTTGACCTATACAGGTGTAGTGGTTTAAATTGTACCTACTTGTATGTTGCAAAAAATGAAAACATAAAGATTATTAGATAAATTGTTGCGTTTAACGATGTAAAAAAACGTATGTCATGTTTTTTTGTGCTTCGTGTTTCCTCATCATCTTTCATTTGGAACCAGCGCTTCCTAAAAAAAAAAACTCAAGTCAGATTCTATTAAATTTAAAATTATATTTTTTTTACTCCGCACGTGTCACAAAACGATTTTCAATAACCTTTAACCATCACGTATTAGACTTTAGTTTTGTTTTTTGTAACTCAGTTTTCTTTAAAATCGATTCACATATTAAATATTATAAAACCAATTCACGGTCGGGGGATAGATCCCCCTTGGCTTTTTTTTATATTTTCTCAATAATATATTACTTTAAAGTTTTAATGTTTTTTTCGGTTTTCTAAATATTCTAGTTCAACCCATTGTTGAGTGTCGTCTGCCAGAAACCCAGATGATTGTGGTTTTAAAACAATAGTCGAAGACAATTTTCAACAGTAAATATAATGATAGTTTCATTTCAAATATAAAAATGTACAAGTTGTGTATGCATGAGTGAGATGAAGGTGCTTAGGTCTCAACGTTTACGGTACATCTTATTATGATGCGCTCCAGGGGGCTCCCTTTTAAGTGGTTTCTGTTCTATTGTCTTAGTGGATCTTACATGTGTCTTTTGGGTATGGTCACAAAAAGTTGTTGTTTTTGTAAAAATTTTAATGGCTCTTCGTGGTTTGACTGTATTTACTACATTATAATTATTCTAGGTGTGTGTTTCTAAACACGTGCACCAGGTCGACTTTTGAGGTTCTTGTTTTAGCAATCGTTCACATTACCTATACATGGTATAATAGATTTTTAGGTATCAGCAACTCCAAGAGTTTGTTAATTATATGTAGTGTAGGTCGAAAGTACTAATCGTAATATTATTTCGACGGCATATATTTGTTAAAATTGCTTTTATGAATTCCTAAAACTGTATTTATGCATATGTATTTCAAACTGTTTGTTGTTTACTGCGTATTACAAAAACCTATATAATATATATATGATGTGATATTCAAAATAAATTACTTTTAAAAGGTATTTCGACAACAAAATATGTATAAGTATATAAAATAATCAAATAATAAAAATAATATAAAATGTAGGTATAAATATGATTGTGTAATTGCTGAATAAAATAGAACCGTATACTTTTGAATGGATAATATTATATATTTTAATTTTTAATGTATTTAAATACAAACCAAGTGTATTAATTGACCTAACCTTGTATTTTAAATATAATTTAATTTTTCAATGTAAAAAAAAAAAAAATTTAACAGTCAATTAAATTGAAATAAAAATTGTAGTATTAAAAAAAAAAATTTTTCTTATTGATGTTATGAATAAAAAATGTTAAGTGGATATTTTAGATCATAAATGCATGCCAATTTCGATAGTTTTTACTTTTTATAGTTCATATATATATATACTTCCGGGCCCTAAATTATTAGCATTGTGTCATTTATTATAATTAATAGGTATCGTATAGTAAGTAAATATGATTTCACTGTGCGCCCGTCGACATACAGAACTAAATTTATTGTTAGAGCGTTATCTATAGTATTTATAATCAATGATAATAATACATGAAGTATTTCATCCAATAATGTTCATTATCTGTTCAGTATTTGCCATTCCGAGTGCATTTCCGAGATTTTCTGCAGCATTGTTTGACATTAATTTGTATATTATATTTTGTTTGATATATTTATTTTGTTTGCGTCTTGTTCGTTCTTATTTTCTATTTATCTAGTTAACCTACTAAACCAAAAAAATATTCAACAAGATTATAAGTATGAGGTGTATAAAAAAAAAATTGTGTATATAAATATATTTATTGTCATTATATGTTAATTAAGTGTTCAGGCATTACTATTTGGTGAGTTTGGTAGGTGTGGTAAAGCCCCCCCCCTCACTCATCTGTATTATGAATAATTTCATCCTACAATGAAAATAATCATAAATACTCTAATGAAGTCGTTTACCACTAAATTGTACTAAACTTCAAAATATTACAACATTTTTATAGAATTTAATTAATTAAAAATTATTCTCCTATAATAAATGCAAGATCCCAAATACTTGTTGTTAAAATTAATTTACAGATTATATTTAACTCAATAATAATAATAATAATAATAATAATAATAAAACAATATTGAGAATGAAATGTTGTATTAGATGTACCCAACATAATAATATTATTAATCATTTTTACGATCAATGATTATAATAATAACTTAAAACACCAAAACCATGACTCTTAATAATTATTAATTTTTTAATTTTTTTTTTTTTTGTGTAAATTATTAATATTCAATTATTTGTCAGCTTACTTTCCACATTAGTAGTAATTGTAATGCTTTCGGAAGATATAATAGCAAATTAACCTTGTTACAAAAACTCTTGCTAACGTTTATACATTTCAAAATTACTGAAATCTTGCACTGCACACATTAATAAACAAATACGGTATTATAAAACAAACAATTACTATAAATGTTTTAAGTGTCCATTACATTTTTTAATTTACATAATATTTTTAAGTTAAATTCTGATGATCGGTGAAAAGTTTTAAAAAGTTTTGGTTTTACCTGGCTAAATCAATGTAAAAATGAATTATGAAGAAACATTTTTTTTTTTATGCAGTGTGCCAGTGTATTAGTTATTGAACTATCGCATAGTATTTATTTGTAGTAAATTAAAAAAGCGACTTAACAATTCTAATAATTAACTTGAAATAAAATAATCGTTTTCCAAAAATATTGCTTCCCTTGAAATTTTTAGAATATGATTTTCTGCTTAAAAAATAATCCTGGAATTACTGTTGACCTTTTTAACTTATTAATGCCGTACTTAATCCCCAGTGGTGTAATTAATATGATTAGCCCAGACTTTTTTTAATCGTTGACCCATTAATAAAATTAAAAAAGAAATGTTAATGGTAAAAATATCAAGAAATAAAGCAAATTAGGCCAGTTTAGATAAAAAAAGGATTCATTTAGTAAACTGGGTTATAATAATAATATTTAATATTATTTATCAAGAGCTAAAAAGCGTTAATAAGACAAATTAATTGAATCATTTTTAGGTTTAATTTTTTTATAGACTTGTTTCATAATTTATTTATTTAAACTTATTTATTTTTAGTATGTAATGTATTGATTTTAACTTTCAAAATATATAAACATAAAGTATAATAATATAGTACTTACTTGCCTATCATCTTTATGTTTAATAATATTCTGACAATGACAATGAAAAAAATAATTTGATCTGCATTCATATTGATAATGTTTATCAAGAAATTCATCTTAAGTGGATGGAGTGGCCGAGCGGACTTATGCGTCGGTTGCGATGCTCACTGACGCCGGTTCGATCCCGGCTAAGAGCGGAATTTTTCATCTGGCAGTCACGGTGTCCGGGTAGAAAGGCCGCCATCCCCCACCATGGCAAATACCTAAGGGTGCCCACTTGAAAATTCTGCAAAACACAAACACTCAGGGGTAAAAACTCACCGTTCCAAAATGCCATAAATGCTAGGCTTACTATCAATATAAAAAAAAATCATCTTCCTGTTTATTTTATGCTTAATCAAAACAATAGATATTTCATTATTATCTGAGCGGGGCGAAATAATGTATTGATTTTATAATGATGTGTGTTTTTTCAGAAAGATATATATATATTTTTATGAGAGTTTGAATTTAAAATTTTTACGATATTGAATCATCATCTTTAAATAATGAATTTTCATTTATCAATTTTTGATATTTCGTTGTAATTCAAAAACGAATAATCTTAGATATATGTAATTTTCATGATGATTTTTCATTCATTGTCAAATTTAAAAAAAAATGTTGGCTCTTATTTAGCTATTTATAGTCATGAGAACATTTTTAAATTGTTCTAAATTATATTTCAGTTAGAAATTACTAAACATTTTTCTTTTCATAACTAACATAAGAAATTTTAATAGATGGTTTCGAACAAGTTTTTCTATACCTCTATCAATAAGTCAAAGGTACCCAAAAACGTAAGCTATTTATAGCCATGAGATATTTTTGATTTTTCTAAAATTTTTTTTTAACAATTAAATTATATTATTTATACAAGCAAGCTATAAGCTGACACAACGTCAATCTACTTTTTCACCTTTTTTTTAACTATAGACTTACTTAAAAAATAAGAGTAAATATTAGTACATTTTATAATTATTAAATATTAATATTCAATTGTAAGTTTTGTATATTTTTTATCATTATATAAATTAACTAATCATGTTACCCGTGATACCTATATATTTATATCAAAACGTTTTTCAGTTTCTATATATTTAAAATGCAACACATATTTTTTTATGTACATACCTATATAATATAAAATTTATAATTTCTATTTAATGTATTGGTAATTTAATCCAAACATGGAATAAATTGAAACGTTTACATTGATTTTGGTGCACTGGCTATTTAGTTTCTAAGTACTTATAATAACAAAATGTCGAGTAAGAATATTGTAGACATTAAAATGAATGATTTTAATTGTATTAAACTATCATAATCTACCATTCTACCTAGTAATATTTAAATACAAAAATAAATTATATTTTTGTCCCAATTAAATATAATTTATCTATCTTGGCAACAGTTCATTTACATTATGTTTGCTATCAAAAATATTATTTATTGATTTCATAAACAACGACAATTGCCGGGAAATCACGCCTCTCGTACAGTTAAATTTGACACCAAAATGAATATTAAAATGATCAGAATTACAGAAACCATGGGAAGCTACGGGGATTCGGGGTCTGTTCCCAATAGCTTGTTAAAGGGATAAAATGAATAATTTAATTCTGGGATAGGCCAAATCAAAATTATAGCCATGTTCTACTATTATATTTTCAAAGCACCAAGCATGTTAGCATTATTGTTAATCTCGATAAATATGATCTAGCGTTTGCAAATATACTCGGGGAATATGCTTAGGCTTAGAACTAACCACTGAATCACAAAAATATATAACTGGTTAATACTATGGTAAAATACATTTAGTACTGGAAACAATATGTGTTAGAATTGAAATTTACATATTCTATAATATTATACATATTCATTTTTTTAAAACAATAAGACAGCTCTTGTATGTGCTATGATAATATGCAATGCGTATTATGTATATTACCTATATAGTATATTGTAAATAATAAAATAAGTACTTATTTCATCTTATTTATTGCTTTAAGGCGTAAAATGTATTAATTGTAATGGAGTAGTTATTACCTAATTGATTAGTAGTTATTAATACTATCTAATATCTATACCTTAGTCATGCGGATATCCTCGTCTTAGTCAGCGTTGGAGACTTGGAGTGGTGGTCCTATGTTGAGATATTATAGTGCATTGGACCTGTTGACTTGTGAATGCACTTAAAGAAACTTCCAAATTTTTAATATGGTCTTAGAGTTTTGGTATTTAGAGTTATTTGTGTGTATGTTAAGGTTTCTTACAAACCGTGAAGCATTTATTATTATAAACTAGGTTTTATTTTGAATTACATGTTTCAATTTTCTTAATTGAGTTTATACACTTTTTCCCCAAATAGGATAAGCATAATATGTAAATAGTGTTATTCATCCTATGTATAAACTACTTTTCAAAGAGATGTTTGTTATCTTGAAATTAATAAACAAACTTTTGATATACTAGCACTAATAATAGATATTTTATGTAATTCAGAAATATGATAAAAATGCATTGTTTTATTTTAGATTCGGATAATTTAATACTTAATTATACTTTAATTTGGATATTTTCATTACCCAATTACATTCTTAAGCGCTCAGTTAAAAAAAAACAATTAATAATTTCAAACCCATAAATGTTAATGTTCTATAAATACTTTAAACAAAAGCAAAAACGCTGATAAGATTTAAGTCCTAAAATACATCGATGACTGATAATCGATAAAATATTAAATCGTTTATAATTATTTCAGTAACCATGTCTTGTAAATGTTTAAATTCAATACTTTTACCAGAAAAAGAAACACATTTCATATATATGGTAGGTATACTGGCCAAGTGAGATTATTGTAATTTGAAAAGATATTTGAGTACATATGCGTCATTAAATTTTTATTGAATTTAAAATTAAAACCACATCACAAGCATTTATATTTTATTCGTAAATGGTACTCGTTACGGTTGGTTCATTAGATAAAATTTAGTTTTGTAAGGTCAACGTAAAGCAATAACAGAATGATTCATATTCTGTAAACGTTTTGTGGGGCTCTGTGAGCAAATATAATTCTTTGAGAAAATAGAATAGTTGAAAGCACGTGTGTGATGTTTCCCCTCAACTCCTTCACGTAGTAAAGGCCAAATGGTGGTTATATGTCCAAAGTTCACGAGGGTTTGGAAATATAAAAATATATTTTTCCCCCTCGTGTTTTCCTATAAAGCGTAAGTTTCCTCAATTTTTAAAGTGCAGAGTTTAATCTGAATGCATGTTTGTATTTTCTTACGCGCAATTCAATACAAACCGAATATACAATTCTGCACGTTGCAAACTCTGAATTCACGATTTTGTTTAATTTTTTTTTCTTCCCAAGATGTAATCAAACAAATAATGCCCACAGAAGAACGCCCACGCTTCTGATTTTATTGTACCATGCTAGGTAGTCGTAATTAATATACTGGTAAATATTTAAGGATAAAACACCAGAAGGATTGCACATTTTATAAATTGAACAACAGCATAATAAGTTCAACTTAGATTGATAAATATTAATAGTACAACAACATAATATTACGCCAACATAGAAATTTCAGATAAAGGACAAGAATTTATCGATAATCGGATGTAATAAAATATATATTGTTTCAAAAATTAGTACCAAACTATAATTTCACATTATTTGGAAATCATTAATTAGAATATTGTGACTGAAAATCATATTTTTTATTTTATGAAAGGTATAATATGTACATGCAGTGAGGTTATCACGTTTTACATTACAATATAAAATATATATCATATATAAATGTAAAATGTACAATCTACATAAATATATGTGTTCAAAAGTTTCACGGAGTGCGAAGAGATTGCGTCAAGTCACGTTGAAATGCTCTGAAAAATGATACTAGGTAGTGAAAAAATAATAAGTGTTAAAAAAAAAAAAAGCTGGTTACATTATATTATGTCCTCTGCCTACAATCCATAATACGCATATAATAATCGTAATAATATATTACAGAAGATTTCACGCATCTTATAATACTGCTGCAGATGATGTAGACAAATTAGGTTCTTATATTATGTTACCGACTCAGTTGTGTAACGGATTCATGAAATTTATATTTGTATTAAAATTTTATTAGAGAATACCAACTACCATGCCTAAAAAAATATCGTAGAACACACTTATTTTCACGACAACTCGTAGATAGACCACACACATTACAGCCAACAAATATATTATTGCTTCCATATGGTAATAATATTACAAAATGTCTATAGGTTGGGTAAAATATACTGTTTTATATGAATAATGTAATAATCTATGAAAATATGATATTACGTTACGAAATTTACACAAAATATCATTCTGTATCAGCGATTACAAAGAACCCACCACCTACACGTACGAGCGTGGGTCGATAGGACTTTCATGAAATATCCATCGTGGCCATTTATTTATAGAAAGGGTACACCCCACAAGAGCACCGTTTTTAAAAGTATTTGGTCACACCGTCACAGTCTGAAAGCACCTTCGCGACGGCTTTTTTCATAATATTTTGTGAAAAACTGTGACTTGTAATTTGTAACAGACACTAATATTATGATTCGAACTTTTATATTATTCTTAAATAGATTTATTTTTACTCTAATGAAGATAATTAATGCACCTACTGCCGTTTTATCACCATCGCTCGTATCGTACGTCTTATCATCGACGTCACTATTATAGGTATACTATTATCAGTAATATTACGTTAAACTTTGCTCAGAGACGGTACGACGATCGAAATGATAATATTATTATAATAACGACATAGTATACACAATATTAAGTGATCTCCCGACGGATTTGTCGCCTCGATTCGGCAAGGCAGAAGCAGAAGCGATTTTCCCGCTCGATTTATAACTTAAATAAGTGACCTGACCCGGGTGATTTCTCCACCGTTTCAAAGTGGGGGAGTGGGGTTGAGAAGGCGAGTTTTGAGGGGAGAGCACGCTGTCTGGGTGGTGGCAGCGGTCGGAGGGTGTGGGACGGACACTGTTCGTAAATACGGTTCCATTTATATTCCATATATTACAGTGCGGAGAGTGGCGTTTTTTTCCGCCGAGGCAACAAGATTGCCACCGTTCGGTCCGAGCACACACGCACACGGAAACATAGTTGATGATGATATTGTTAGAATGCACGCACGTACACGCATTAACGTTTTCCCTCTATATATATACATATATACATGTGTAGATTATACAGTGCCGATCGACTGTGTACACGCAAACTCACTCGCACACACACACCTAAAACTCTCTGGATATGTGTGCATATTATACAGGTACACGTACTTGTCGCACGCGCGGGTAAGTCCCCAGGGGACCCGGGACCGTTCCCGTTTCGTTCCGTCACGACGTTATACATAATTTAATATATGTATAATATTATAGTGTAGGTTTATATTATATATACGTATGCGTATTATACGCGTAAACATAATAATAATAATAGTAATAATAATACTCTATAGTCTATATACACGTAGGTGGTAACCGTGTTTATGTATATTGCAGCACACACACACACACACACACAATACCGCTCGGAAACCGGACCGACCCGACAGCAGCCCACGCCGCCGCGACGAAAGTTTCAACACTAAATCCCGTCGCGTCCGATACGCAGATTCTACCCTCGTACAGTAATTAGTATACCATGGTACAGGTATATTTCGTCGTCTAGGTCCGACGATAATATTATATGCATAGATAATAGAAGAATTAATTTTTCTATTATCTATGATTATATGGTACGAATACAGCGTTATCGTTTTCACTATTGCAATAACATTACCTTTGCTGCATATAAGATTATTATAGTCTGCACAGCCGTGTCGACCACCGTTGTTCGATCAACACAGTTATTACTTTACTATAATATATTAACCTACATATATCGTGACAATGTAGAAATCAGCAAGTCACTACCATAAAATATGATGTACGACTGCCGTCATAGTACATACTAGGTGCCCGTCAAAATAATTAAATCGTGGAAACCCAAACGAGGGAAAAACAGCTTTAAGGGTGTCGGAGGCATTTGATATCTTCTAAAAGTAATCTCGATTTCATTTTTGAACAATCTTATTTTTTGATCGTTTTTT
>WHPZ01581811.1:4218-17268 GCA_016617965.1 Macrosiphum rosae
ATAATAATATAAATCAACAAACATGCCCGATTAACCAATAGCAACCAATATATTATACACCGGTGGATTTTCCTAAAATTTTCTTTCGCATAAACCTTCTCTGTGAAATACTTTTTCATTTAAAATAAAAAATCAAGGAGATCTGATAAGTAGTTCTAGAGTTTAGCCTGTACAGAAATTTTCATTTCATATTTATATAGTTAGATTAATACTGATAGATTATTAATGACTATAAAATTGTCAAATCCCTATACCCCACCTATCTTATAAGCCCATTACCACAATGAATATCTTATAAGTTATAATATATCCTTAGAATACAAAGTTAAATAACTCAAAAACTACTGGTACGAATTTTGATTTTGATTCGCAAAGATTTTCAGAAAAAATGTCTTTTGCATAATACAATTTACAGTTGAAAAAGGGTAGGTACTATCATTTAAAAAACAGAAGTTTTGTCCTCAACAGGACACTCCTTAAGGCTTAAGTAGTACAAAATAAACTTAAAATATAGTCTAAGATTTAAGAATTCCAAAAATTAGATTTTGAATAACTGCATTATTGAAGAAAAAAATGATGATCGCATCTGTATATTAAAATTCTCAATAGTTTTTAACAGCTTCGGGAAAAACAACATAAAACATACATGACATTTTCACTGGTTGTTTATATTGGCATTTTCTATACACGACAACATTTTCAAAATATTTTGATTTGCTTATAGCTGTTCATTTATAGCTGTTAATTTCAAATTTCAATTTGTTCTATTTTTTTTTCTTTTAATATCAATACAATTTTATTTGTTTGGTCAAAAAGTGTCAAAATTGAATACAAGGCTCCTAATATATTGTTACAATAGCAGGTTAAAAATATTAAAAACACATATGCACAATTTTTTTTTATGAGCATTTAAAGTTCGATTTTTGACAATAATTATCAAATGTAAAATTAAATAATTATTTTGTAGTTAAAAATGTACAAAATGTTCAACTTTTATAGCTAATAAGGATTGAAAATTTAAAACAAGGTTCCACGTAGAATGTGAATAGATTATATATAAATTACTTTATTCAAAATAATATCATCAAATATACTTAGTAATATCATAGGCTGTCTGGCCGTCTTCGCTCAGAATCGTTTTTCTTATACAATGATATTATATCATTGAATTCAAATTTAACACCATCCATTACAGTGACCCACTTGTAACCTACTGTACAGCAGAGCGACACTCACTTGCCCGCATTTTTTTTTTAATATTGTTATTGTATTATGTGTTATTATATTAATTTTAAATTAAACTTTTTTTCCGTAATAAAGTTTATTATTATTATATAAATACATTTTACTATCCTTAGAAAATAAAAACAGTCATGCTTCCGTCGCTGCTCAAAACCTTTTTTGTAGATACAATAATTATGAATACTATGTACATATATTATATTTAATTAATCAAATTTAACTCTGTACATAAAAAAAAAAATTAACTCATCCCTGTGCCCCCTCTCAATCCAATCATTTCACCATACAGTATACTCAATGATGAGTTATACTTGAAACTTAGTATTTAGCAAAACAAATTCCCCAGATAAATTATAGCTCATAATTGTACACAGTGTACAACTGTGTACACTGTGTACAATAATGCTTAGCGCAAAATGCTTAATTGAAAGTTTAGTATAAATCAATTAATTTGAAAGTCACTTAAGCCAATTCAATTTTGAATAGTATTTAGTATATGTTGCTATTTTAATGCTGTCTATACCGTATGTACAATACTACACATACGATATGGGTAGCTAATAGCAATCGTTTATTTTACCGATGAAAATGTTATAAAATTAGTTTATCAATTATCATTATTATCAATTTTTTTTGTATTCAATCTGTCTTAATGTAAATCTTAATTAAGTATGATTATTTGACCATTTTTAGCACTTAAAATATGCTCTAAAAAAACAAAAACTGTAAAATATGCAAATTTATGGAAAATAAAATTTAGGCTTTAGAATCCTTACATCATAAACAGTAAGTACTTCTATTTAACTAATATTGTAATTAATCTTTCGAAAAAAAATGCAAATGCAAGAAGTCCCTAAGCCTAGTAATTACCTACTACATACATTTACTAAGTGTACGAGTGTACCTATACTAGAAAGACAAGACCTGAAAAATTAAATATCTTTTGTTCTAATCAATATTCGAACAAAATTAAAATGTAAATTTTAGACATTATTTGATGGTTATATAAAATATAAAATATATATAAATAAATATATTAAAAAATGTTTATATATTATTATGTAGTTTATTTTTTTTAAATATTTTAAAAAATCAATATTTATTTAGGGTGAATTAATTTGGAACATAATAACTTTTTAAAAATATTCTTTTGTGGAATTTTCTGATATAATTATATTTCTTAAAAGTTAAATTATTTATTATTCATATAATTTTCATTATTTTTGTCATACATTTAACTAGAATCATTTTTTTCTTTATTTGTAATGTATTTTTGTTATATACCCTGTATAATTTATTTATGCAGTTATATTACGCATTGATTAGCACTGCATCAGGGTGCCGATCTGCAGAATACATAATAATATGTAAATAATATTATTCGAAAAGGGAGAAGCACGTTTGGGTACATTGCATTATTTTTACCTGTAAATGTAGAACACGTTTGGGCACACAAACACATATAGCACGTTTGGGTACATACGATAATTTCCAATAGGTTATCGCGAAAAAGCGATTTTACCTTTATAAGATATGGTTTATGAGATTAACTAAATGTTTCAAGTGGTAGGTTGTCGTTTTCACTTAAGTCAAGCTTGGTTTCGTCGTATTAAAAATAACAAAGAATTAAATAAGCACTATACTGGAAAATTGTTGTGTACCAGTGGCTTCAAAGTTTTTTCGGTCTAAGTTATTTACCTTCTCTAATGAGGTGAATGATGGTTTTATATCTCTCATGGTCAATGCACCACCCAATGTTGAACATTTTACGGATTATATTGTAGACACGTTTATTGATGAAAATAGTTTATTCCCGCCTCATTTTTGGGCAGGCGAGCCATCTATGAATCCTAGGAAAACAAACGGACCTGAAGCTTTTCATAGAGATTTTAACAGTCAATTTTATACTTGCCATCCTAATTGTTTTGCAATAATAAATATTTTATTATAAGTTCAAGAATAATCGTACTTAAAAATAGGTAGCATTAAACGAAATGTGCAAAATAAAAAAAGAAAATAAGACATGGATAATATTACATATATATTAAACAAATTTGAGGAATACAAAGTTGATAAAGATGATGCGAAATATTTATCCCTAATTGGTCCGATATTTATCGGTAAAAACATTATATAATTGTAATATAATATACAAAGAGTTAATAATAAATACTAAATAATAATGGTATAATAAAGTATACAATAATATAATAAATAATAATTTAAAAACTATGACAAGTCATTAAACATTATACTAAAATATTTTTGGGAGACTAAATAGAGCCAACCTCCTAGTGGTGTCTCCTGGATAACGCTTATAGGCTCTAAAAGTTAAAAATTAATGATTAAGTATTAAAATGTAATTATTTTCTAGGTGTTTCTAAATGTTATATTAATGCCTATGTCCTATGTACCCAACGTGTTATTTTTCCCAAACAGTGTATTCATTTGTACCCAAACGTGTTGCGTTTAGGGTCTACTGTACCCAAACGTGTTACGGCCTTCGAAAATTCGTTCCGGAAATTTATAAAAATCCCATGTGCACCACTTTAAAATAATTGCTCTAGGAATATTATATGATATTTTGTCCGAATTTTACTGGTTCCAAGTATAAAATAATGATATACCTGTATAATTTTCAACAAAAATACATTCGGTATGGTATGTAACATTATAACTTTTTATTGTAATTTTTAAAACTTTATATTATCCACATAATATTATGCAATATGAAAAAAAAATCTAAAACTAAATATCATAGTATTAAATCATATATAGAGCTATTATACATACGTGCTGTGATGTACACAACAAGTACACAACACACGCATAGCCATAAAATACGCACAACCCAACGCATTTTTACTCATAATGTGGGCCATGTGGGCGCAAACCGGACGAAAACGATTCGTCACATGACAACGAAAATTATTTGGTTGTTCATACGAATGTTTACTAAAAAAACGAAACCGGCCTCGGTCCAGGGAGTAAAAAACAGACTATTTAATAAATACGCGCTTGAACGGATGTTCGTCATGATTTATATAATATCCATTTATACATATATATATATATATATATTTGAACTATACATTTGTGTACAGGTACGAAATGTAAACGATTTACTATTTGTACGCATGACGTGTTTACGCGAAAGAGGAAACGATTTTGTGGGTGCGTTGGTGGCGAGGAGGAAGAGCCGTCTACGTTGGCGGCGAGTGGTGTGACGGCCATCTATTGATCGGCCGCGAATCGTCGAGGACGATGACCTTGCCCTTGTTAGCGACGAGCGCATGTCCGTGCCCCGTCGCTACAGCCGCCGTCGCCGCCGCCTTAGTCTTTGCCCTCCTGGCCGAGAGAATAATATTATATTATTATTATTAAACATAATTAATATTATTGATGTTATTAATATTCGATTTTTTTTTTAAATAATAACTAATAATTGTTACTATATTATGATAATATCTAAATTTTTTAAAAAAGGAAAAGAATAAAATGTATTAGTGTATTACAATATAACTATTTTGATGTATCTATTATTTTTATAAATACGCCTCGACTACCAGGGTGATCGGTGTTTCTGAAAAAAAAAAAACTATTACATTCTATATTTTTTGAAATACATTACAAATAAAATTGTATACAAAATATTTTAAATATTATGGCTTAAATACGGTTTAACGTAATATGGTTTAATTTCTATTTTACGCGTACTATCTCTTACCTATATACGTGTAACAAACTGTACACATAAGTTTCAAGTACGGTGTATAAAGAAATATAATAAATTAAGTACTAGAGTAAAACTAATACGATAATAATAATAAAAAGATAAAACTACAAAAGTTAAAAGTTTTTTAATATTATATAATGCAATACCTACACATAATAATATATTAAGTAGGTATCTATATTTATCGCATGTGTACATCTACAAAACGAAAATTCTGATATTGATATACTATTAATTATTTTTATTACGATATTTAATGTGATATGAATGCTCCAATATTATAGAATGAATATTTCATGTGACTTATATATTATACGCATTGTTATAACTTAAAACAATATGACTCATAAAAACGTCATTCAAACAACGATTTTATGTTATCGAAATTTGAAATAAACTTCTCGTTCTCATTTATAACTTATTTACCCATACAATTTTATTATACCTGAATGAAGTATTTTGAATCTAAAGCATGTTAATCCAAAACATTAAAGCATGTATGCAAATTAATACACGTGCGATAAATATTTTATACTAGAACTGTAGGTTAGGTAAGTTATGGTTTGAAAGTGTTTTAAAAATTATGTCCATGTAATAATAATACACGTTCAAAGTTATCGATTTTCAAAACCTTGATAATTGTTTAAAAATTCGATCTTTAGTCGTTTTCATGTTTTTGTTATTTCTATCGTATTTTTTTATATCATTGTTCTTCTAAATTTCCGAATTTCCTTACTCCTCAGATGAAAATTAAAACTTTAAAAAACTAAAAGAAGATGCATTTTTGTTTTTTTGTGTACTAAACGTAGTTTTTCATAAACAAACCTGAGGATATAATGTATTTTATATTTGTGGAATAAAGCCGAGTGTTGGAGTGCAGATTGTCAACCATGTGCAAAATACTAACTTGTTTAAAATGTGCATTAAAAAAATATTTAATATATTACACATTTAAACTTTACCTACCCATATTTTATCATCCATCATCTTCCCGACTTCCTATTTGATGAAATCTTATTATACATTCTTATGACAATTATGTTTAGAAAGAACATTTGGAATAGTAAAATATGAAAATATTGGTCATTGTAATACATCAGCCAAACGAAAAAAGTATTTAAGTAGCAGTTATTCTGGAATAAAAATACGAAGAAAAAGTGTTTTTTAAATATTTGAAATACGCCAAAAAGTATATATTTTAATTTTTAAATACAAGTACCTACTTATGTTCGAATACTTCAGCATCAGACTGCCATATTACACCATATTATAATACATATTTTTATTTTACGTCATGTCCTTATGTAACAACACCTTTGTTTTATCCTATTTTGATCCAAAAACCAGTTTTTGAAAAATAAGTAAACAAATCCGATATCTTATTACGGTCTTGTCGAAAACATGTATAGTACCTATAAAATATATTAAATAGGTAGCATGATACTATACATGACACCACTCGAACGCTTACTGCGTAGTTTTTGCTTATTCTGAATTTGGTGAAAAAAAAAACGTGTTGCGCAGAGCACGTGGTTAAATTATGCACAATTGCACAAAATGCATAATGCACATGTACATAATATAATATTATATACAGGTATTTGCGGTATATATATATTATATCAAACGACTCAGAGTCGATTATCGCCCGACAATGTCGCGTGTTATATAATAATATAATATACGATTATGGATCACAATAAGATCGCACTATAAAAATTAAAAATGTCATAAGAACTCGTCTCGACGAGGTTTTTGTGCGAGTCTTTGTATATTATACGCCGCTTTTGTTTTTTTTTATACTCTGAGAACGCGGTGAGTGCGTCGCAATACTAATTGGCCGTGTGCCACTCGAATCCTAAAATGAATCCTTTTCGTGTGCGAAGTATGCACTTATATAAATTATTGTGTGCGTGTGTGCTCCAAAACCGTTTCAAAACTCTGAAAACATTTTCGAAATCATTAAGCAAACACTTCGTGTGTCGAGTGCTTTAATTATTGCGACCGTCTACATTCTATACGCACTGCAGAATGCGTGTGACGATATCACAGACGTAATAACTTATCGCGAACTTCGAGGAGATTTAAAAATCGTATATTATTAAAAATTACGTCATCCGACGAAAACGACTAAAATAACATAATATTATTATCCTGAAAAGTGTCTGCGATATGAAGATAAAAGTTAAGATATATCCACTATAATATTATATCTATACATATATTCACTATTCAGTGCCACCCGGGGAAAATGTTTTGGTGCGAAATTACCAACCTTTGCATTTTATCAACTTATCGCAAACAGCTGAGTAATAATTAATTAATCACACTGTTTCAATTTTATTTATTCACGTCTATTTTAATTTTTACAACATATTAATATTGAAATATAGGTTGCAGGGATATCCCCTTAAGGGGGCTGGCGCGTAATCCATTCTAAAGGAGTAAAAACTAGGCATTTTATATTTCAGTTCATATGGGTCTTGTGAATGTGTTGAAAGTAAATATGGACATTTGTGTGTGTAATTCGAAGTACCGATCACGTTGTATAGGGACATCATAATACGTCTGTCATTTTACCTACGCAAATGCACATGTCAATAAATACTATTACTTTATAAAATTAGGAACATTTTTTTTCAAAAAATACTGCCAGTGACTTCAATCACTCAGCTCAGTAGGATGTTCTGATTTAAATTTTGAAAGTAGATTTGAATTCTCCACTAAATTTACTATGCTTTGACTTTCGTCCATTTCTTATGTTCTATATCAATGTATTTAAATTTGAACTATAAATATGATCTATTTTTACTCTTTTTGTTACTAAATTTCTAAGTAAAAAAAAATAAAAATCAGAAAAATGAAATTGTCAAAGCATAGATAGTTTAGTGACGAATTCAAATCTGCTTTCAAAATTAATATCAGAACATTATATTGGGCTTAGTGATTGAAATCGTGAGCTATGTTTTCGACCGAAAATTAATCACTTTCCAGCCCCCTAAACTTTTTAAAATGAATCCTTTTTTTCAAACATTTAGTGAAACGTGCAAGAATTGTTACTAAAAAAAAAAAACACTATTAATGACAATTTTACAATTCTAGGGTGGGGGGGGGGCAAAGAATCTTGTACCTACATACATTATATTTGGAATTTAAATAAATGCAGCTGAAGTGAAGTATTCAAAATTAAGCTAAGGCCCCCCGGACCTCCCTCATTAAAAAAATGTTTCGCTTTAAACTCGCAGTTTTTAAATCGTTGGATTAAAACTGAATATAAAAACGTACATAATACAGACGCTTTGTGGCCACCGGCACGTGTACCATAATATCGTGATTATGCTGCAGACTATATACGATAAGGTCTCCAGACCAGCCGTCTCGGCTCGTTTCGGCGTGACGGCGTTAAATTTATTACACACGGAAGTATAGGTAGGTGCCCGCCGTCGGACGCCGTGCCAACTCGCGGAGATGCGCACTCGGTCGGTCGGAGTGAATGAAAAAGCTTTTTAAATAGTTCGCAGCAAGCACCTACCAAATAGTATACCAACACATAATATAATATTATACAACATAATACGTATACGTATATAATATTAAATAGGGTGTACGATTCACGTCTCGTCAGACGCGGCGACTGCAGCACATGTGTTAAATCCGTTCCCCCCAGATAAATTAGGCGCGTGTGCTTGTTTATTAATAGCCGATGATCAACGACGACGACGACGAAGTTTTACGGACCCGAAACGCGTCAGCTCCGATACCCTACCCCCCGGCTTCCTAAATTATATCCATACAGCACGCGCGAGGCTTTCAACAAGAGAGACGAACGGCACATGTATGTGCGTATAAAAATATTATACATGGTGTGTAGGAGAGAAGAGGAGAGATGAGAGGAGGTGATGGTGGTTGTGGTGGCGGCTGTAGTGGCGGTGACCAGTATAGACGACCGGTGACCCATCAACCTAACGCGGTATACATAGGTATGTTATATATAATATATAAACACGTGAACGTAGCGCAAGTTGTAGAGCGATAAGTGTGACGTGTCGGCTTTAAATAGGTAGTATAAATACCGTCGCCGTTATTTTGTACTTGGTGAAACGAACTCGGCATAATACTATTACGTCACGGCACACGCGGAAAACGGATGAAACGCGTTTTCCCGATGACTTTCCAAAGTATGCGATCGATTGACATTTGACGAGTACCTACCTATATATACGTGATATTATTATGATTATGATAACTATATTATGTACGTCAGTAAAGTATATGAGTACGGCGACGGTCGCCCGTGAGTCACTATCCTATGGACGGTGACTCACATATTATTACTATTATGTTTTGTATAATATTTTAACCGGCTCGCCGCCGAAGCACAGTGACGTAGTAACACTTTTAATGAACCAGTCGAAAATCATCAATATTTTTTAGTGTCCAGCGGGGTGTATGATTAAAGGACGAGGATCGTACGTTTTCCCAGAACCGCGTAATCCGGGGACTGAATGCCGGAAAAAAAGTACCCATTAATAAAATCATATACCGGTATAGTTATATTTTATAAATTACATTCAACAAAACTGTAAAAAATTACATAAACAGTTAATCAGATATAAGCCTTGAGTCCTAAATATTATATAGTATAGTTAAAAATAAAATAAAACATTTAAAGAATTAAAAATGTTTAAATTATAAATTTGATAAATTTTGTCAAATATCAAACTTAAAATCATTATAATAAAAAATTGTGCCTATGAATTCTTAATATTCTTGAATTCTATTATAATAAATATATCAGGTCTTGTATTAATTTTTCACGCTTTTTTACTCAACAAGTAAAATTTTATTGACATTTTTAGAAAAAAAAACAAAATTTTCATTGAATGTTTATATTAACATTTTCTATACACCAAAAATGTTCAAAATATTTTTACTTGTTTTTAGCTGTTTACAGACATTTTCAGTTACCAATCTTTTAGTTGTTTTTCTATAAATGTCAATAAAATTGTATTCGTTTGGTCAAAAAGCCTGAAAATGTAATACAATAGGCTTTTGATATATTGTTACAACAGCAGTTGAAAAATATTAAAAATACATAGGCACAATTTTTTTTATAAGCATATATGAAGTTCAAATTTTGACAAAATGTATCAAATTTAATAATGTTTTTCTAGTTAAAAATGTATAAAAGATTCAACTTTTATAGTTAAGGCCCATTAGCAAAGGTCCTATAGTCAAATGGACTATGTCTCGGCCCTGCCGTATTAGAATTTAGAAAAAAAAAATTTTCATTTCATTGTGCTACGGTTAGTACCGTTTGTTCTACTTGGTTCCGCGTTAGTGCTAAGTCCCTATATCACTCAGAATGTAAGGCCATTTTTGAGGAATAATGGCCTTAGTTTTAATGAAAAACAGGCATGATAGCGAGTCTATGAAGTGTACTCATAAAAATGTAAATATTTCTTTAATTGAAACATTAAAATTGTTCTTAATTAAAACTATGCCAAGTATAATGTAATTTATTACATTTTTACTCAAATCAGTCTTTCCCAAAGTGGGCGATAGCGCCCCCCTGCGGGCGTTGGCATCCTTCAGGTGGTCGGTATAAGACCTAAAGAAATTTTAAGGGTGCGTTGAAGAGGATTAGAGTGGCGATAATTGATTAAAAAATATGTTCTTCTTATACTTTAAATTATAATTAAATACTTATAGGAACTACATGTCCACATAATTCCACTTACGTCTGTGTTTAAGTAAATCCAAGCCTGATGTTAACAATCCTGTTAAAGATCATCATTTACTTTCGATATGTTTTGATTTAATTTTAATAAAAATACTTTTAAATATGATTCAGATTAGTGATTAATGTTTGAACTTTAAAAAATATATTTTTAAATATGATCAGGTTTGTGTTTTAATTATATTTCTATTGTTCTCATTAAACATGGAAGTTTGAACTAAGATATAAGATATAGGTATGTTGTATTTAAATATAACGATTACAATAAATAGGTACTGTTTTTAAGATGCACTACAGAATCTATAATAAATAAATAGTGAAACATAATATACTAGTACAGACATACAATAGTAAGTATACTAGTGTAGCCGTGTAGGTACACGGCATATTGGCATATAAGTAAATTTAAATTAAGTTATTTTAAATATACTGTTTTAAACTGTTTAAAACTCAAACGGTTTACTTTGTTTAAAACATCGTTTTATACAGAAAAAAAACATTTTAAAATAAAAAATGCAGTTTTTTTTCAAAAATGAAAAATTACCCCAACTCTGTGGCGTGAAATCACGTAGTTCTTTTATTTGGAGCCATAACTTCGAAATCGGTGTCAAACGAAAGCTAATGATAATTAAGGATTTGCAAGTCTGTATAAAGAATTTGCAAGTCATTCAGTCGGTCGCTATTAACTTTTGAACTTGTGAAGTTGGCCAAACCTTTTGACCTAGAACTTTTAAATCATCACCAAACGAAAGCTAATGATTGGCAAGAACTATTTACTATATGTATATTAGTGTGTTGACTATATTATGTATTCGAGTAGATAGACGATAATATTAACAATAACAGGTATTATTGGATATTAAAACCTACTAAGCTATGCACAAATATTAATACATATTAATTCGTGGGCTAACGTAAAGGCGTGCTCACGGGATTGGTGATAAGGGTGTCATATCCCCCCTTTTCGTTAATATTTTGTTGGCTTATTGATTTTTCATCAACACAGAAAAACCTGTATAATGTGTTGTTCAAATAAATATTTTAGTATTAATTTTTTTCCAGTGTGATTTTTTAAAATTTCATATCATATAAGTCAATAGTTGATCGACGGCACCAAGGTAATAATATATTATAATGTGTGATAAAGTATCTAATGTGCAAGCATTTTTAAAGCTTCCACTGGGTCGATTTATGGCAAGCTGGGTGAAAAAAACATACATACATAAACTACAAACGATTAATGAAAAAATAGTTTTGAAATCCCAATAAATGACTGTTTAATTTTGCTTGACAACAATGGTATTGTTTCACCAGTGTGGCCATGTGCACCGTATCGCTTATGCTTGACTTTTTTCAGCCGTCTGTATTTGGTATACCGTTTGTAAACGCTTAATATCCAAAATAATATAGTCCATAAAATATAAATTAATGAACAACGTAGTAACATAACTCGTTATTAAAATAAACTTATTCATTTAGTATCTACTAATGGCAGTGCCGTAGACAATTGGTTGGTGGTTCACACCCCTATTATACTATCTACAGCATGGAAAGTATAAAATGTAATGGATTTAATATTTTTTTCTCGTTTATTTATAATGTAAATCTAGGTACAATCTATACAGTTTTGTTCTATGAGTAGGTCTGACGAGTGTCATAATTAATAACAATGTGTCTTAAGATTAGGGAGGTTATCAAGTGGTAAACACCCAGCAAAGTGACAATATAATAACAATATGAGCTTTATGATTAGAGAGGACGTGTTGCCCTGTAGTAACACCCAGCACTAATGTTATGAATATTTTATTTGATTAACAGTTCGGCAAAAATATGCGCTGATAATAAATTGTACGTATTAATGATAATCGACCATTTTCTATTATATGTAAAAATTAGGTATATTACAAGGTGTATCAATACACCTTGGTATGATATTATGATCAAACCGAATAATTACTATTAGCCGATTTTTTTCCTGAACAACAAATAATAATAGTAGATACCTACTTATTGTAAATATAAGTCGGTTGCACTCCCATCACCAGGTCGGCCAACGGTTGTACTGTACATTTTTTTTTCAAACATAATATTATTATAAACTTATTATTTATATCGTGTCACAATTTAAAAGTTAAAACTGTACGCTTTGTATGAATTCCGAAATCCCTCACAAACCCGATCCGTTGTCGATGGTGTTGGAATAAGACACCGACAGACAGATAGCGCCCCACGACGCGACAGCGCAAGACTATTGTTTTGCTTACCGTCCGGGCGTTTTGTTTCATCGCGAAAAACGTGAGAACTACGACAATAATGATAATGATGATGATGA
>WHPZ01581817.1:0-33923 GCA_016617965.1 Macrosiphum rosae
TTTCAACGTATTCATTAGAGAAAAAACAATCCGTCTGCAGACGTTATACAGTGAAAATTATTGTTCAAAAACGCTGGTTTTCAGTACAACATTGTAATGTGTACCACTGTACCGCAAAATATACGACGACCTAGGAGGCCAGGGTCAGGTGGGAGAAGGTAAACCGAAAGCTATGGAACAAATACATTTTAACGATATGCGCATGAAAAAAAAAAATTATGTCAAAATATAACAAAACGGACATGTTAAACATTTTCGAATTAACATGTTAAAAACGGATTGATTCTTATCGTTTCACCAAAACGGAAACGCCGAGCGTAGTTTTTTTTTCTATCTCTTTATTATTAGGTATATACATGTACCGCGTATAGGTATACCAATATCATGGTTACACCACCTGAGCCATTATATTATATATTTATGCGATCACGGGACGAGAATGAAAACACACAACAATAGAGAATAAAATGTACCGCGCCGGATAATCGAAGGTTACCTATAATTACGCATTTTGTGCGTGTCAAAAAAAATACGAGCAAACCAAAAACGCGAAGTCGCTGGAGATTTTACATTTAGAGTTGTGTTTTCGAAGCGTAAAAAAAATGAAATTTCATAAATATATATAGTTTTTTTATTTTTTCGTTTTTACAATAAAATTATAATATTAACATGTACACACGCAGAGCAGGGGGGACGATTTACAGCAATTCGAAGATTACTTGTCGCCCGGTGTGAACTGTGCACGCTCCGTTCCATTCCGTAGCTATTTATTCTTGTACGTCAGCGATGATAGTTTTTTAATTTTTTTGTTTTGTTTTGTTTTTGATATTGTTGCTGAACCGCAGCGTGTCTCTCGTCGGGGGATGTGGTGATTGCAGGGGTCTCATTTTTTCACGAAATCGTTGGCCGTCCTCAGCGGATAGACTTGCGTGAACGGGTTGTAAGGTTTGTAGAAGTTTTGCTTTATCAAGTTCTGTTGGACGTCCGCTTTCAATATGACCACACCTGTTGACGATCAAATAATAACAAAACAAACTCAAAATTATTAACTCGTCAGTATATTATAGGTAAACTGTGTGAGCACACAGAAATATGGGTATGATATATATACAGAGTGTCCCGCCGAGATCTGACGAATGCCATACACTTTGGCGACACTCAAAATTGTAAAGCTTTTTTTCATGTATAATTTATAGTCACTCGAGCTACACTTATATAAGATACAAACAATTATTTTTATTTTTTAATAATGAAAATAAAAAAATTTTAATTTGATTTTAATTTTTTTGTTGATAAATTCCAAATACCCAATTTGTGAATCTGATTACAAGAACAATTTTGATGGTAAAAATATTTATTATAATTCAAGTAGTTTATTTTTTGATTAAATTATTTTGGAACGTAATAATTTTTTCAAAAATATTATTTTTGGGTAGGTATTTGCTGACATTAGTATATTTCTTAAGTTATTTACTAATCACATAATACAAACAATTTTTGTGATACGTTTGAGTAGCAACATTTTTTTTTTTTAGATTTTTCTGTTACACCCTGAATATATAATAATATATCGAATAAAACTTGGTCAATTATGTCTTGTTATTATATTGTAAATATTGTAATATTGTATTTGCAATGCTAAATTCATAAATTCTAAAAGCTAAAACGTATATATAGACTTTCTTGTTGGTCGAGAACTTCCGAACGCGTGTGCTGTTCGGGTGTATTTTGAGAGGGTTGAGAGGGAAGGGAAGGTTAAGTACGACCGCGTGGTCGCAGGGGATATTGTCCCCCAAGCAGTGGTATGGACATAATACACGGGGAGCCAACATGTGCAGTAAACAGTATAAGTCGTCTCTACTGAAGTCATAATATTATCTACTGGGGACAGTATATACGAAACAAAAAATATCAATTATTCCATAGTAATTTATCCGAACCCGAATGAAATATTATTAAAAAATTCTAAAGGCGTATGTGTAAAAACCCGCGGGACAATACTATACGGGTAGCAATAAAACGATATAAATATGTGCGATTAAACTGTATTTTATTGAAGCATTTTTCTCTAAGTCACCGCAGTCGTCCCAGTGCGGACCACCGCAAGAGTATAATAGGTACCTATATACTACATTGAATTACTACTTGCGACAAACTGCGCTGAAAACTACAAAGAGAAATATTTTTATTTTTTTCAAACGATGACTATCCGAATCCATTTTGGAACCGTCCCCAAAACCGAAGACAATGTCATCAACAGAGACTGCAGAGATGGAAAGACAGATTCGTGGATAGGTGACGTGGCGACGTGCGGTATGTATTATAATATATAGAGGTGGGTGGTATACGCACCTAACCTGTTCCAGGAGGATACGCAATAATAACTTTGACGGTGCACGTGCGATTTTTATCGGAAAGAATAGCGATTTCCGCGACCGCATTGGTCCTAGATGGTATACGGTCGATAACACAAGAGATACTTCCGAGTATACCTGTGTATAGTGAGAGAGAGACTCGTAGTCTATCACGCGTTACAATAATTTTACGTGATTACTCGACGACGACGGCGACGACGAAGATAATATCATGTTTTATCATAACACACATATGTATAGCTCTTTTATGGGTATACAATAGAAGTTCGACTATACAATATCCTCGGGACGATCTTTGTATGTGTGGGTGTTATAGGTCCCGGTTTGATGGCTCCAAATTGTTTGAAAACGTTGTTTTATTTTCATTTTTCAAACAGCAGTTGACAATCGTCCGATCTCTAATATAATATAGTATATGCTTTCTATAGCGTGCTTTTGTACTTGCAGATTGCTGCGATATCGACTTGCTGTGTTATACCGCTAGACGAGAAAAAATTGTGCGGACGAATGCGGCCTGCAGTATAGAAGTCGTCGTTTATTGAGTAGGAATCGCATTTGGGTACTCCATAATATTGTGATGTTATTTATCTATGGTAGGTATGTTATGGTACCGACGAATTAATATGTTACCAATATAACTCGATACGTAATATTATAATAGCTGTATACACATTGCGTCTCGTTTTACTATAATATATAGTCGGTATAAATATACTAAGAGGCAGTAGGCGCGGGTATATTTTTGTTTTTACGACGAAAGTATAGTCGTAAAAAATATGACACAATAGTTTAGTCTTAACGGGCTTACCGGTGGGATTCACTTTGACCTTGATCTTTGTTTGCGGAGTCAGTACTCCGTAGTCGACGTCTTCGTACAAGTCCTGCGGACGACAAAAATAACAATAATAACAACAATAATAATAATAATAATAATAATAATAGGAGGGTAGATGCGATTTCAAAAGTGCATTTTACTTGTATTCTATATCCTGTGGGTGACAGCAGACCCATTTCGTGCAACGCCACTGCCACGTCGGACGGCGTACCGTCAGTCCTGCGGTTGACGAAGGCGAGTGCGTAAGAGAAGTAGTTTTCGAAAATCGGGGTTACCGGTCTAGCCCATATTTCGATTCCTTTGTGCTGCAATGATAATAATCGTTGATATAAATTATATGTCGTTTAAAAGTCCAACTCCCCCCCCACCTCACCCGTTTGTGTACTTAAATTGCTATGGCTGTATTGTGCAAAACCCGTGGGTAATTATTTATCTGTCAATAAATGTATATACTATTGAAACAAATTCGGTGGACTACCATACCGCATTGTTTAATAACGATATGTTCGATGGAGCGCAATTTAGTGACAATACATAAAACATAATAATAATATCATATTATACACCTTTTTATAATTTATTGAACTTTTGGTTTTCGGCCGTTTTATTACGTACACTAGAGGTGTTGGATAATAATATAATTATTCACTTTCATCGAAATCATTAATGTGTACTTATATTACTATACACAATTATATTATGAAATATATATATTAAGTATGTCGTATCATACAGTAATAGATAAAAATTATTATAGTAATCAATTTTGTTAATGTGATTTTGTGACCAAATTTAAAATCATTACTTCCTATATATAGTACTCTGTGCTGAGTGCGGCGCAGTAAAAACGTTTCATCAGATAATTAATTGAAAAATTTTAGTTGATGAAATAATTAAACTGTATATATAGGTATATAGTAGGTATATTTGTAATATAATATGTAGGTACCTACTATGTTTTTGAGTACCGTTATATTGTACATTTGTGCAAAAATGCTTTTTTTGCTGTTATTTGAATTAAAAAAATTAAATTTAAAACGAATACAATATAATGTCTAATGAATATTTAACAGCACGGCAAAAATGTCAATTTTTTTTCTACACTTAGTAAAAGTTGTTTTTTTTTTCTCGTTCTAACTTCATTACATCTTAATATTTTGTTTCATTAAAATTCTACAAGCAAATGTTTTATTATTTATGCGCGCCAAACTCGAGTAATTTTTCTCTGTGTTTGTTTATTTAAAAGTATTAATATATTATAAATAAAAATTATTATTTTCCCAAAAAACTTAACGGAAAAATATTTATTTGATTTAAATAATAATAATAATAATAATAGATGAAATACGTACCTACTTAATTTTGGTATTTTAAAAACTCAAGTCGTGGGTATTGGCGAGTAATTAATTGTATTGTTTATTTTATTTTTAGGGAAGTGAAATTTAGAACATTTTTTATAGGCTTTCACCTCGTGGTCGAAATATATAATATACGATTCCGTGAGAAAAACCGTTTTTACGATGTAAACAAACACACTCATACATAATACCATCTAAATATAATATGTTACTCCACATGTGTAGTTTAATACGCGGACGTTATAACTGAATAATTATAATTATAAGTATACAATATACATTGCGCAATCGCTGATGAGTTTATAAGTAAATGATATACCTATAACAAATACCGTAGGTAGGTAGGTAGGTATTTTTACAAAAACACAAAACGTCGTTTTCCCTTTTGAACTAAATCTCTGGGTTCACAGAATATGTTATCAAACAAACGAATTGCGTATAGGTACGGGAAAAAATGTGTGTACTGACCTTGTAAATCCTGCGGCCTTGGATTCCCAATTTATCTTGGTCGACGGCTATGATTTTTTTGTTTTGTAAAATCGCCTTGTACTCGGGTCTGATGGTCCTCAAGTCGGTCGACATGAGCAGCGGGGCGGCGAGTATGGCCCATATAGCCATCTGCACCTTACTCTGTTCGTAGCTCAAACCAAAGTTTCCGATGATCAGCTGCGAAAACACGACGGAGGACATTACAGTTTGTTTTGTTTTTAAGAATTGACGAGGACTACGTCATAGGGATAGCCCCTCTGTATAGGCACCTCAATCCACTCTCAGTTCGACAAATCATGTTTAGTTGAATATATTACTATAACAATGATAGTCTATTATTTTCCGAAAATCTACTATGCCGAGTGTAAAAAAAAGAAGCAGATTAAAAAGTTAAAATTGATTGATACACATTTCGAAATATAGTAATGCACCTATTGCGTATTAGCTAGACCGTATAGCCCCCCCCCTGTACATTAAGTCCTATAGTTATATGTATAGCTGCGTAAGTTCGTCTTTTTTGGTAAAAAATACTCTGTATAATATTCGGATTCTTAATCCGTGTAAAATACACATTAATTTATGAAAACTAAAATCAAACAGTACCATGTCCGGATCGTTCCAGTGTCCTGGGGCTGCGTTCGCCGCGATGACGTCTTGGTTGTCGCCGTAGTAATCAATTATGCTTTCCACACTAGCCCATGAGTCTTGGATGTCGTCGAAGTTTCTCCACAGGTTACACCTCGAAGTGATAGCCGAATAGTTGGGCTATACACGCGATAAACAAATAATAATGACGGTTAATTTAACGTTTTGCTGTCGTAAAGATTATTGTTCTGCAGCTGCTATAGAACATCATTAGCATAATTCAATATTTGTTCTGGAACGAGGAACGAGAATTATATTTAACTATAGACATCTGGAGCACAGTTATGAAGAATCACACAGTAACCTTGGACATAAATTATATGATTGACCACTTCATTATAAATATAATATATGATGAATGCGTTTATTATCAGATATAATAATAGCAATACAAATGGAGTATTAATAATATTAGATATTAAAAATCCCTATTGTGGTTATACCTATAATAATAATAATAATATATTGTACAAAAAGGAAGTAAAAAAAAAGCTCCGAGGGATCTGATGTCCCAATCAACCCCTTTTTTAATTTCGTCCCTGTATATCATAGTTTTGGTTATCGAAAACCGTAGCGCCATCTACGGAAGACTTTCAACTTTTGGCGAATACCTCTCTCGTGTATATAGAGGGCGGAGAACGCACCGGAAAATGATTCGAATTGTCACGAAACGCAATGGATTTACTATACAAATTAAAATATAATATTATGGGATATATTGGTCAGTATAGTAATAACTCATTATCGACGATTAATATATAATATTTAATATAATTTATATACAAAATGAGGTTGTTGGAAACAGTAAAATTAACTGTGTACCCAGTGGCTACAAAAAATGTACGCAAGAAAGACTTGGGACGAAAATGCGTTTACATGAATAAAAGTAACTACCTACATAAAATTATCATGTAAATATTTGGCAACAATAATAATAAGACGCCCGTGGTTTAAAGTTGTAAGATTTATCGTGAAAATAAAATGTTTGTGTATTTGTGTAGTGGGGTAGTGAGCACATGACCCGACATTTGAGTGCATCATGATTAGCGAATCATCATTAATTTAAACTCACAATATTGTTATTATATACTTATACTATTATATACTAATTATTTTAATTCTTGTTTTTCTAACGTTATAAGTCTTAAAAGTCAAGACCTGTAGGTGCTGTCGCACGCAGCTCGACGTAAACGAAATAGAAATTTTAAATTAAAATGCACAATGCCTGTCTGTTACACGGTTTGCGGACAACTCGAACGATCTCGATATTCGATCACGATTCACGAGTTGATAAAAATGTCTAAATACTATTGAAAGTAAAACGTTTGATAGCATATTATATTATTATACAGCATGTACGACGTGGTATAGTATACGTACCTATATATGATCTCTGGGCCAAAAATAATTGTACAAGTAATTTATTACATAGAACGCGAGATGTGAAATGTCTTACATATTTCGATATTTATGAAAAAATAATGCGACATGTTTCGATACTTGTGCTCAAATATTAATTTTTGCAGAAACTATTCGGTTCGATAAGACTGTTTTCCATTTCCTATCTGCAGGTAGCGTGCCGCACGTCACTGCAGCCCGAACAATGAACACATACCTTCACGCGGATATTGTATTACGTTTCATTTGCAGAAGAAGGATGGTGCGTATTATAACGATAGTGATATGAATTACGAGGTCTAGTTTGATTCGTCCGATTCGCTTCGACGTCACATAATATTATCATGCGCGCAAAAATGTCCAAGTAAATAATATATAATATTATGGCTAAGGGTGGTGTAGCGTAATATGCAGCCATATCATATTATATAGGTAGGTAATAACGCGGACATGCGACGGGCGACCGGCCAAACGAAATTACATAAACGCACCACGCCTGGCACTATGTTATTATATGTACAACAAACGCACTGCACGTTATAATATATGTAATGATAATCGTAATAATGATTTTTGTGCGTTTTGCATACTAGACAACTCTCGTCGTCCGGGGGCCTTGTATACCGCGCGATTTCAGACGATTTTCACGGTTACCCAACTATACATAACAATATTATATTTTAATATATTTATTTATATGTATACATAATATATACCTACAAAATAAATATATATATATATATATATAAAACACAGAAATGTCTCGAATGCACTTTCTATATAATATTATGTGGACGAGTGTCGACGAGTATTTACCGCTCGGAGGCCGGGCGGTGGTCGTTATTCGTATATCGACCGTCGTCCCCCTCAACCACCTGCCGAGTGCGCGGCGGACACCCGGAGGGATACGACAAATAAAATAATAACGATATTATTATTATTATTATATAGGTATGTGTGCTGTGTGTTGCCGGAAAGAACAAGTAAAAACTGCTATAGTGTGATTACGGACTATTATATTATATGACACGCGGACGATAGTTGGCGTATATTATCGTAATGAACCGCCGCCAGTCACACGAAATAATCGTAGTCTCCCCTTGTCAACTATAATACTACTGCCGTCGTCGTCGTACTACGATAATAAATATTAAAGAATAATAAATAATAGAAGTATATTATATTGTGATCCGCCCGTCCGTTGTTGTAACTCGTTATAATAATAGTTAATTGTAATTAACGATATCATCGTAACTCTTTAAAAGCATTATAACACTCGCGGTCTCTGTATGGTCGTCGTAAATTATCGTATCAACAATTTGTCACGCACGCCCCTCCATGAATATAGATAGTATAGGTGTGGGACGTGGGTGCATAACATAAATACATAATATAATTATATTAAAATATACCTATGTGGCTATGTACGACAACTTCAGTCAACTGGTGTTGCCTGTAAATACAGTTTGGTTGGCATATTGAATTTTTTTGGAAAAACACAATTTTCTTGGCATTTCATAGTGTGAAATTTGGTGTGATCGGTGAAAAAAAATGAAAATATTTTCATTCGATTCCTGACTATGAATGGCCACTTATTATGTTATAATTTTATAATGTCTAATGTCGCATTATGGTTGCTACTCACTTGTAATCCAGCGTAGGTCTGATAAACCGGCCAACTGCACGAATACACCATGGCCCTGCCAGTTTTGTTCAGGTGGTAGCCGAATTCACTATAACCTGTACAGGACGAAAATATAAAACACGTGTAAAAAAGAACAAAGTATATCTGACATCCGCTATCGTAGGACAGAGTCATATCAGAAGCTCGGTCAAGGGGGAATAATATATACTTCAATACAACGCTTGATACGGAGGGATCCACCTCGGCCCTCTTCGTCCCACATCAATTGACTTGTTACATTTATTTTATATTTTTGTCTAACGTTAATTTGACATTTTTTTTAGAATGCATAAAATTATAAATACATTAAAAAAAACACAATCCCTAAGATGAAATCTACCCAGTGGTTATCCCCCAAAAATACGCCTGCCCGTCGTAAGATGATATATATCAGGATTCAGGGGTCACCAAAATGGCAGCAGACAAGTAAAAAATCCAATAATAATATACGTTCTAGGGTCGTAAATCTATCGTTTTTGTTCATTGTTTTTTACAAATTTTAGCATTATTTTGATGACCCGAGATCAATTTCCAGATTTCTAATGCGACTCTTAAAAAATATTATATTTGGTGACCCATATATATAACCCAATTTTATTGCACTTGTATTCATTACAACAATAATAATAACAATTATTGTTATGTAATTTTCATCATCATAGTGCTTACGTACCTTGATCCATGTCTTTGGGCAGTGAGTAACAGCCGTCCAGCTTGACGAAATCCACGTTCCATTCAGCGAACGTGAATGCATCCACCTCGAGAGATCCCAAGATTCCAGGGTAGCCAGCACACGTGAAGTTACCGTAATCTTCGTAGATGCCGAACTTCAGTCCTCGCGAATGGATCTATACAAACAAGAGCGAAAAGATATTATTACATTATATATTATATCGTCGCAAAGGTGTTTAGAACGATTTCAGATTTGGCGCCCCCCCTCCCCGCCAAAAAACCCTTATCAATGTCTGTTTTGAATATTTTATCATATTATTATTATTATAATTGTTATAGCGATTGCGTTGAAATCGAATAAACATTAAACTCAAGAGAGTTTTAATGCGGTTGTATGTGCGTAACATCACCGAAATCCGAAACGCAATAAATCGATGATATTAAAAGACTTGACATCGTTTAAGTCTTTATAATAAAGACGTTTTACGCGTTTTTTGAAAGTCGCTGCTCTATTATTGTCATTGAATATAATGTACAGCAATTATGTGGATAGGCACTCAAAGTGTTGTTTGTTTTGTTTTCAAAATAAACAGATCTCGCGTGTTCTAAAACAACACTGTCGGGCACTGGCATATTGTGTTTTTATAAGAACCATAATAACAATATACTTACTATATATAAGTATTTATTTTACTATAATATACTCTAACGTGCTTTTTACTCATTAGCTATATTCTGTATATTATTACGTGTAGGGCGTAGGCATAATAACAACATAATACAAAACAGTTTTCAAAGAAATCAAAAATATTGAGATGCGTGATATGACGTGTGTGTGTGTGTGAACTGTTGTGCGGTAAACTGAGAACATTAAAAATTCATTAAGTATGACGAAACTTTCACCCAAATCATTGTCATGAACATTATCTGTAATGCGGAATTTTATTGATATTGCACATCACGTATTAAATCTGAGGGGGCGGGGCGTGGGGTCTTCGTCGACCTAAAATAGTGCACTATATACTACAAATAAAAGACCTATAATGTGAATTATATAAATTACGCGTATATAATAATATAACGAGTTGTACCTATATACTACTGGCTATAAAAGACTTTCGTTTCTTTGCTCACAATGGTACTGATATAACTGTCCCGCAGTACAGTATAATATACTTCATTAATGCATATATACATAACTAGTACATACATGTAGCACTTAAATCCTAATACATAATATGCAGGGTGTCTCGCCGAATATGACCTCGCATATAGCACTGCACCCACCCAACCATAGTGTAAAGTTTACACTGTAAACCTACTCCTCGACCATGCAGGTAGATCGGCATGTAGCCTCCTGCAGCCGAGACTTTAAGTCTTAGATAACTATTTGAATACTTGGCAGTTAAAGGAATAAGTAATCAAACTTTTAAAATACTTGTTTCATTTGTCACAGCAATCGCAATTGTTCAGAAGCAATAGAAAACAGTGATACAAATATTTTATATAATTATTATAATATGTTGTATTTATAATCGGGACCATAATACAGTCAGAAATATTAACTTTAGTAAAAAGTTATATTAACAAGGACAATCACAATTTGGCACATTGTCTATGTTACTTTATTACTTTGTATTCATATTATATATTAGATAGGTGTGTATTTAATATATTTTAGGACTTAGGTTGCTACTATAATCGCTGCAATTGAGTACCTAGTGTGATCATCCAAATTATACTGAGCCCAAAGTCCATTAAATAGAATAAATAATAGATTATGTGTAAGACATAAGTACCAAGTATGGAAACTCCGGACGAATACCCTAATAATATTTACTATAGCGCACTGACAAATGAGATGAGTTGTGTTATTTGTATTTTTTAATATTTAGTGTATAACAAACACTTTCACGGCTACGTGATGGTATACAATATTATTATTTTCATTATGAACATAGTCGTTTATTATAATATAGTCTAGATTTCGATGCAAGGTAGAATGTATATTATCATGGAGAATTAGTTTAGAAAATAAAGAGGTTTAAGTCTTTAGAAATTACGTTAAGGTTCACTTGGCAACATATAGCTACTCTACCTAGTTAGTTAGTTATCGGACAACGTAGATTTAAGTCATTAGTGATTTTGAAATCGTAATTTACCTGCGAATCACGTCGATTATTCATCATTATAAACATAATATAGGTAGGTATTGAATAACTCCTGTTAAAATTAAAATAACTATCATAATAATACTATGTAACGATTGATCTCTCATATTAAATAATTATTAACAGTATATCATTATATATCTAATAAACACTTAAACGCTTTCCAAACTGGGTTACTAAACTCGAGATGATTATTTGTTTTGTTTTTTTCTAACGGACAACCATTGTTAAGAATTTAAGACGCATTATGTGCCTATATTTATGTACACCCATTGACCCAGATGACCTGATGAAATAATTTAAGTGTTAAATTGTCTTTATCTACTATCTGTGTTCTGTGTAATTATCATAAGAATGCAAGTTGATTTTAACGAGTTCGTGTTTTCATAACAGTCTCTGTAGGTACATAATATAATATTTACTAATGATTATTAATATTTTTATCACTATTGCGCATTTATAAACAACGCACGAGATAAACCTACACAACGGGGCACGAAGAGCGTCGAGACCATTATTATAGTATCGTAATAAAACAGATATTATAACAATATGTAAACGGATTCTGTTATAACATTCGATAGACTTTCATGACAATTTAATGTCACGTAAATACAAAAGTCGAAAGTCGATGAGATAGTTATTATAGTAGATTATCATTAGCCAGATAGGTTAGGTTTAAATGTGAAGCAACTGCGTGTTGAGTTTGTCAAATTTTAAGGGGTTCACGGCTAAAAGCGTTTTAAAAGTTATAATCGTAAAGCAATGAGAGAGAGAGAGAGAGAGGAGAGGTTTCGCGAGTTGGTGTTTTGAAAAGTGATTAAAAAGTTGTGTAGATTTTTAAATATTTTATTCGCTCAATATTATTATTCGGTGACAATATTATATAGTGCTTTTTCGGAAGACGCAGCTGAGACGAACCACCTGTCCCAACTCCGGTACGAGACGTTGTGTAAATTATATTACACGAGTGCAACGAAATCGAGTACAGAAAATTAAAGTTCACGACCATTATATTCATCAGTTATTAGTGTAAGACTGTATATAATACTATAATAACATGGTCGGGCACTCGAAAGGAAGATAATAAGCACTCGCAATCCGTTTTTCTGCCACGAATGTAATATCTTATAAATTATAATATATTTTTGTATTATGCAGGAGACCATTATTAATTGAACACCTATTAATACTGCAATATTTGGATATAAGCGTTCAACGACGTTAGCGTGTTGCACACAATAATGCTGTGAATCGTTCGATATCGGAATTTTGAATTTTGTGAAACGAAGACTATGTGCAGCGACGAATGTATATTATGCTGATACAAAATTATGACGTGTTACATACTGAAGCCTGTGTAGGTGATTGAAAATTGTTTATGAACTAATCTAATCCATCTGCATTCGAACACAGCTGATAATATCAAACGAAATTATGATATTAATATCGAAGAACGGAACAATAATAGACAGCATATAGAGTGCGAGTCTAGCGGTCTCGTCCCGACTATATATTTGTTCGAAATTAATAACGTAAGTCTCATTTTTGTTTTTTTTTTTAATAAACATTCCTTACAATTCTCGCCGTCATATTATATATGTTTATATGGGCAAATGGCCGTCACAGTGTTATCATATAAGTCGTAAGTGGCATGCCCAAACATAATTTATCTATCGTATAATATTATACATCTATACGTATATTGTGTTCAAATTTTATATCATTTAAACGTTGCCTCTGGTACTCGTCGTGCTCGTGTCGTGAATGTGGTTCAGCACACTGTTACTGCAGCTGCTGCACCCGCAGTCTTTACTATCACCATTATTATTTGTTATTGTTGTTACTATTAAGCATTGTGATTAATATAATGCGGTGTCGTTGAGCAACACGGCGCGTAAAAAGATTACCGCGACGACGGTGTTATATGAACGAAAAATTGTGATTACTGCAGTTTTTTAGTTTGCACAATATTCAATAATTACTGCAAAACGTGGGTAATACCTAATCAATATACGTAGTGCCTCGAAGTTTATCGGCTAAATGTTCGATTTACGTGCGTCGTTTAGGCGTCACTATCACTTAATACCTAATGTATATTTATTATATATTATAAGCAGATAACTATGATGTCTTATTATTACGTATATTATTGTAGTGTATAATATAGTACGAGACTGACACAAATTGTTGGCATTAATCGTTACAAAGATTGCATAAATATTTCGAATAAGATGTACCTTGCCAACGCACATCACACTACGTCCTGTCGTCGTAACAGTTTTTTTTCTCCAAATTAGTCGCATCACTGTCACGCCCTGGTTAAAATCATTTTTTTTTTTGTTTCTTATTGTTAATAATTTTTCGTTATTTTTTCCGTCGAAAATTGACATTCCCCATTGTTTTATAACATATATATATATATAATTTATATTTATATATATTTACACAATGTGTTCGAGCAGCGTAATTTGGTTTTCAAACCACCTATATTATACGTACACATCATGGTCGGTAATTTCTGCACTAGATAGAACGACATCGTCTTGAGTAACTTATACGTATCATTATAACATATTATGATGTACAAAAATAATTTACACGCAAAACTCAATTAATAAGGGCGAACGTGCGCTAAATCGGTGTTATATTGTATTAATAATTCAACGTGGACATTGAGAAACACAATAAATTTAATGGAATTTTTTTCTTCTCCGGCTCGTTCTATTCGTGCGTTAGCGTTCCAAATATTATGCAAGACAATATTATTCAATAATAACGTTAATGTATACACATAATTTATAAATTAGATAATATTATTAAAAACACCCGCAGAATAATTTGTTTCTATACTCGTATATGGTGAACCGTTAAACACGTTTTTTATTAAAGTGGTATAATTATATGAGAAAAGCGATCGAGCCGTTAAAAGTATCATAATTAATAAGAATAAGAATGTAACATACTTGTACTTATTAGGTACTTATTAGCTATTAAAATAATCGTCAGACCACTCAGAAGTATTCATCGCGTCGCACTACGGAGTGAAATATTTCAAAAAACATAAACCAGCTGCATAATATTATTATTATTATCGTAACCCAAATCGGCTAAATAACATCGCATTATGTCTTACTGAAACCGTTAAATTTGATCGTTTCAATTTTTAACCGAATAACACGTGACACAACACAATATTATAAGCCATCGCAGGACGTTATGACGTTTTAATATATAAAATCTCGAATTTTTTTTACACAAAACGATTTATTTATACTATCTACAATAGGTATGACTCGCGTACAATTTTTAACGGCATAGGGTTACTATAAAGTACCCATACTGCAGTGCAATCGTATAGTAATTATAGTCTGTAAAAAAAATAATGAATGCGGCGGTGAGCTATTGAACTTTAGCTGACGTTATTAATGATTTATAATATTATTATGTTTATATATTATAATATCTAATATAATATTTATACTTTTCTGTATATAGGACGTACTCGTACTGGTAATCTTGATTTGTAGGCGTACATATGATTATGGAAAAAACCTTTATTACATGTTATTTTATATTGCGCACAAACCGTAAATTATCGCCATTTAATAGAATTAAAGTCCGAGTATAATATTATATAGGTAGGTATATATAGGTACTCACGTATTCGGATAGGTCGGCCATTCCTCTGGGGAACCGTTTGGCGTCGGGCTGTAGTCTACCGTCGTACGACCTTGCAAAGTCCAACCAACAGTCGTCCACGTTTATGTACTCGTAACCGGCAGCAGCGTACCCTTCGGATATCACAAGGTCCGTCATGGTCCTAAAGAGTTTCTCGCTGAACACAAAACAGACAATGACAATATTATTATTGTATGACACGTGACTACGAATCGTTTGTTGTTATATTTTATCGTAACGATATTACGAAACTACAATAATATATTATATCATAACAGTAAGTATAATGCTTCTTGTACTGCATCCAAGTCTTTCTTCTAAGGTGGGGGCATTAACTTGTTAAAAAAATTTAACTTGAGTTAAAAAGTTAATTTTTTTTAACTCGACTAGTTAATTATTTTTGTTTTTAACTTACTATTCGGTCACAATTTCGAATATTGTCGTAATTAAACTTTTTATAGTTAATTGTCAAAAAAAAAAAAAAATTAAACCTATCATTGTCGTGCAGTTAAGTTCATTTTCTTTTCGAGTCATGCGTGGATTACTAGACAATACCGATTCGTTGACTCTTTTATACGATCTTGGTCATTTATTTTCGAATTATATATTATAATAATCGTATTGTTTAAACAGTGTTTTAACGTCTTGGGTAAATGTTTGTGTATAACAAAATACTACGGCGGTTTATGACTTAAAAATATTGCACCTTCAAAAAAATTACCTTTTTTTTAACTGAGATAAGTTAGTTTTATCTTCTATCTTAACTTTAGACTTATCCGGTTAAATTTTTTCCTTTGTTCGCGTTTAACTCAACTGAAGGCAATTTAATTGAATTAACTTAACTTGCCACAGTTAATTATTTTCATTAACTATTGCTTACTGCTGCTGTACACATAATACGTTTTTGGTGAAAAACTATTTTCGGTAAGCATGATCTACAAGTGTGCTTGAAATTTCCGAAAACTCTATAATATTACGTACATCGTTTCTACAGTCGCTTCAAGGTTTTCGTGATTTCCAGGCACATTCTGTACACGAACTAGACGAAATCTATGCGTATAATTGCCTTCGAGTAATTATTGAACGAATTAACTTTTTAACATATTATAGATTCTTCGATGAGATTATTTTCTAGGCGAGTATTAATTATATCGGCAACAACGCGTGATAAAATATACGTACAATATCTATATATAATATATTATAACGGCGTAGACAATGAAGTTGATTCTACTATTTACCTACATCTATAATTACGCGGACAACCTTACTATTGTGTATACACTTTAACGTCGTATACAACATAGGTATAAATAATAACACCTTATGTTCTCGGTCGTCTCGATGGAATTGATTCATAATTTTTCCGAGTTCACAGTCTCGTAATAATTTGACTTTAGATATAATAACCGAGCAATCTTTGTGACGTTTTGAGTTTCGACACTCGATCGACAAAATACAGAGCGTATTGTACTCGTATAGATAATATAATATATAGATATATGTATATCATACGCTATTTTATAGATCTTTAAGTTCCGACTTGATAGAGTTTAATGGCGTTATCTGCGCCGACTTGGTCCCACAAGATTATATTATTATATATGCTATAAATAAATATGATCAATAATCCGTCACCAGCTTTGCACTGGAGTGGTAATTGGTTTCCCTAAAACGGCAATGCACGCCACGTAGATTGTATTAGTATATACCTATATATATAAAGCACAGTGGAGATTGATTATTCGTAGTTTATTTCGAATTACTTCCGTATGACCGCCGTTTTCTGTCCGCCAAGTCTGCAGGAATTCCGTCGTATTCATTATATTGGATCAATTTAAAACGTCAGAGTGGAAATGAACCGTATTATTTATTAAGCCAACGACGTTTGTGTATCCACAAAACAAAATTCAATTTCGTAAGATTAATAGTTAATAGACGGTCTCGGAGGGAACATTTTGGAGCGGATTAAAAATAATAATAATAATAATAATATAAATAAGGATAGATAAACAGTGCAGTGCACATACCACCTACTCGGACAAATAAATTGTGTAACAATAACTTTTAAACAATAATTCAATGAACAATATAAAGACGACGAGAAACTTTTTTCATTATACGAGTGGACGAGACTACAACTCTTACCGACTGCATTCGAAAATATAAAACAATAATATTTTAATAATATATATCGTTATTTTTCGATAAACGCATTTTCGTCGTCGATGAAATTAAGTGGCAATCCCGAGTACGAGTGTCAACTGTTGTCAATTACTCTAGCTTGACCTAGAATCATATAATAGCAAACCACAATAATAACGATTTCGATGATATTGTGATCATCGCATATACCATTTTCCCGTCGCTGTAACAATAATCGACAAGGAGGACACACGCGAGTGTCGTTGTTGTTATTATAATCATTTTATAAGAGAATGGGATACGAACGCTTTGTCGTCCGTGAGCGTTACACATTTATCCAGTTCGGTTCAAGGTCTGAGTTCGGCCCTACGAAGCGATCGAGTGCCACGTAATAGCAGCCCGCCACGGTGCGTTCTTTATCGATGCCCTTTTCGTGTCCGCAAAAAAAAAAAACAACGAAAAATCTGTCTGTTTTCTTCGAATGCTGCTGCAGGAAAACAGAGTTCATCCGGCCGCGGCGTGTGGTACCGAATCGTGACTGCAGTGCACAATACTATATCTATATATGTATTTTTGTTTTTTGCCTAATTCCGATCGATGAAGTGTTTTCGTCCAAAATGATCATTACGGCGGAACATACGCTCGTAAAACCTGAACGCGTACAATTGAAACAAAACAAAAAAAAAAAAAAAACTATTCCAAACCGAAGAGGAGTTCCCCGGACTGTATCGTGATATTGGCATCCGATGTACGGGGGAGGGTATATTATAATAGGACTATATAGGTAACATATTATATTATCATGTTTATTGTGTTCCGAATTTCGCAGTTGGTTTGAAATTTGTCGCTATCGGAAATGGTTTAAATATAACTGACTGCGTGATTTTTGATTTATCATACTGCAGTAACGTGAAAAATGTTATCACGACCTGTCCACTATTGCAGCAGTCTATTGCGCAGACGCACTCCTCGATAAATGCCCTCAAAAATACTTGGAATCAAAGTTATTATATGACCGACCGTGTAAATCGTCCACCTCATTGAAAATGTGCAGACCATCCCGCCGGATACCGAGGGCCCTTCTCTCGAGGCCCAAATTGAGTCACCGAAATAATTTTATTGTACATTTCAAAACTCATCATCAATGACCGTTGCATTTTTTTCATTTTTAAGTCGAATCACAAAATATAATATCGTTTAGAGGCTTCAAGTAATATATTATACCTATGTATATATCGCTTTCTGCTCACGTCCACACGGTCACTCTGAACTCGCGAGTCGCGATTAATCGTGTAAAATGGTGCGTATATACCCATTATACACCCATATAAACGGTTTAAGGGGGCGAACTGTAGAACGTACATATATAACACATAATATGCATAGGTACTTATCGTGTCCAATATTACAATGTACATAAATCTATATATACCTAGTACAGGTACCTACATACCAACCCACGCACGTTTTTGTCGTGATCTCTTTTTTTCTACTCAAAATCGTGACGTCGAACCGGTCGATGTGTTATTATTATATTTGTTACGTATATGCCGCGAACTCTCAGAGATACCTATAAATAATTATAGATATTTTCGCCATATCGGTATAATAGCTACGGGAGGGATATGATATTATATCTCGTAGGTAGGTTCACAGCTGCAATACCTGCAGTTTTCTGGGCCAGATCGTACGGCAGAACAATCGATTCCCCGTGTTTATATCGTATACATAATAACACATAATACCTATATATATATATATAGATCGCAGCCTCTCGGTGCGTTGCGTAACCGAATGACATTTAGCAGATCGCGATTGTTTCCTCCGTCAGTGTAATATACCTAATCGTTACACGACGATTTGCGTACCTTGACAAATTCGGTGGATGGGAAAAAAAAACACGTTCTGATGACAAAATCTAGGCTAATTATTACGGCGGAAAAAAAAATAAACGACATCTCTTATTCTCGATCGTATCTATATAGATAGGTAGGTAGGTAGGTTATGTATAAAACGACAGGATAATACGCCTATATATATATAGTACACCCGAACTGCTGCAGCACGCGGGCTGGACTTCGGGACGTTGTCGAGTGCGCTAAAATGTTTAGCCTCCACGGCGAGGCGGTTGCGATGCCCGAAAACGAGGTTTTGACTCATTATTTGCAATTATCTTGGTAATTATTCATTAGCGATTATCGTCGAATTTCCGAGGACGGACGTCATGAACGCCACATATTGTTAGGTATACGGTTATTATTGCGTTGTGCTCTTGTACTTGATACATTATTCGTACTTGGTTCATCCTCAGTCGGACATAATAACTACCGCTGCAGTACAGGTACGACTACACAATAATGCGCGCAAAATACACACTATATAATAATATTATGCTTCTGCCCTTGACTTTAGTTGCGTCTGATTTTCGACTAGTTTACAATTTGACGAGGTTTCGCATGGAGTAATTCGTTGTGCTGTTGTAGGTGTTTTCTGCAGTCCGCAATAGACGGGACTACGACGGGAGCCGCTCTATTATCGTTTACGTAAAACTGTGCATAATGCACGATATAATATAATGACTTATAATAATATTATTGTGGTCGGCATTTGACGTGCACAGCGTGTTACATAAAATATGTCACCTTTCGTTGATTTCGTGGTTTGTTTTCGACTATACAGTCGACGCAGATCACCGCAATGAATACCTACGGTATTGGTTTCTAATGAGAAATTTCCGTTTGGAAAGTATCGAAAATTATCGTGTTGACAAACCCGAAAACAGAAAAAAGAAATTTTAGGGAAAAAAGCTAACAATAATATAATTATAAGCGACGACTGAACACGCAGCTACATCGAAAACAATTAGATTGCCTATTTACCTCGATCATGGAACGGCGAGACATTAAATTACATTTTGGGTAAGTATTAAGCATACTGTATTCACTGTTCAGTAAATTGTATAATATAAATACACAATATTCAATTTAGAAAAATAATTTTAATAGCTCTTCGAATAATATTAAACTCCATTTACGTACCTAGTACAAATCAATTTCCTGATAGAAATCGAGTATTTAAATATTTTATTCAAGAAAATCATTCATTTTTATAGTGGTTGTAAGTCGTAACTTAAAGTATGAAGTAAAAATATCATCGTCAAAACAATTTTTGATTGTTAAAATGTATAAATATACTATATTCTATTATCATACAAAGTTCAGTTCAAATTATATATATAAGTACCTGCTAAAATATATTTATGTAACAAATAATAAAAATATACATTTATTCACATTTGAAAAAAATAAACAGAAGGCAATTTATTGTTAATCATTTTTTTTTTTTTGTTTGCTACCCTAGAATTTTGATTCTAGTAACACCAGTGGTTGATCCTAATGACCAGAAAATAAACATAATCGCTTATTATAATAAATTAGTACCCAATCGACTTAAGTGTTTACAGTAAGATTTGATCTGCAGACAAACCACAAACTTATTTGTATATTATATAATCGAAATAATAGGTATAGTATGTTGTTTTTATTCATTAATATTATCATTATTATTACCTTATACAGTTGTCAGGATCGTTTTTGCAATCAGTATTACATCTAAATCTCTCCCACGCCAACCATCCCATCGGTGGTGTCCTGGCTAAACCGTTTTCCAGACAAAAACTGCTTGTCAGCAGTTGGAACACCGTTAAGGCTGTTATCCATTGAAAAGCTGCCATTTTATCTGCGAATACAGCAAAATTATGCACAATTAATCACGTGGTTTTTTTTGCATATTTAAAGTTGTTTATCTAATGTTTTTGCATCAAATAAGGACAATATTTTTAATATTTATAAAAGATACTTTTGAAAAATTCCTACCATCTTTATAATTTAACAGTATATTATATATATATATATATATGTATGTATATTATACTAGCTGACTACGTTATATATATTATTACAAATTACAATGTTACTATACATCATAATAAATCAATCATCTTTCTTGGGGAATGAGTACTTAAATTTTAAACAAAAGTATAGTTATAATACACTACACTATCAATACACATATTTTATGCTACTCAATCACTCGACGAAGGTACATTTTTAGTAGATGTTCATAATTTCTAAATTACTAGCTGTCATATATTATATAACTAATAAGTATTAAAATGTATTAGTAATTATTACTAATGTTTTGAGCTTTTGATACTTTAAAAATATTATGAAAACGTTCAGAAATATACTTATAAAATATTCGATATAGGTAAGCAGCATAGGAATAAATTATAGGATTGCATTATAATTATTAGTATTTAATATTATGTAATAAGTTCAAAATAATTGTAAAAATAAGTTAATAAATAAAAATAATGATAATAGACGATGTTCGTATTTTAATTTATGTAATAAAATAAATACTAATTAAGTAATATTATTATATGTTCACTGAACCAATCGACCACATTCAACCGGTTATATTACATTTGAAGGTTACGAATTGATCACCAGTCAATCGTTTGAAAAAATTTTAAATCATCTTAAGCTGATATTTTATAAATAACTTTGAAATACAAATACGAAACCCGATGTTAGGACTTAAGTATAAACTCAATGATGGATATAAGGACGTTTGGTTATATAGAACATCATAATAACGTGTACCCTGAAAGTTAGTAATTTCAAAGATAGATTTCATTCCTCGGGGTTATGTGTAACGAATGCGTATATGCTAATGGTATGAGATATTTGAATTTTGGTCAAATGTGTTAATACGGTTTGTTATTATATGGGTAAACAAACCCGCTGTATGCCACTGTTTTCGTAAAAAAAAACCGTTTCTTACTGTTCTAAAATCTAATCGACTAGCTATTGAGCTGCATCCGGTGCGAGGATATCCTTCGAAATAACGACGACGATTAGACGTGGTTTTCAGAAAAGTTGAACTAACGTGAAAATCATTTTTCCCGTGGTGACAGGTGACGACGTTTATACAGTCGCAGCTGACACGTTTTTACTGAACATTTCCTGGATCCCATTATAATAACGTGGCTAAGGAAATAATGTAAAAATCTTTTCAAAAAACCGTCGTGTAATGCAAACGTTTTCGTTAAATCGCGGTCATCGATCACGGTTTTTTTTTTTTTTTTGAAAATCAATGATAATAATATTATAAACGATACACCTGCACGAAGCAAGTATAAATAAAACTCGTGTCCCCGGGGGCACGGAATGGAATAAATGTATCGAGTGTCTCATTTTTAACGCTTGTCAAAGTCCCTAAGAGTGAAACTTTCTGGACCTGAAACTTTCTCTGTTTCTAGATCGGGCTCAGACGAACGCCAAGTATAATATGATATTACTCGGTATAACGCGTATATTATCATGTATTTCGTTTGAATTTCGGTCATTTTCACACACATCAAAGCGTATTAGTTATACCATGCGGTGCTCGCATCGTATAAACTATATTATGTATATGTACTATGTAGGTATATACAGAATGCAACGACTCGAACGGTGCGAGCGTTAATATTCTAAAACTAGGTAACTCGTTTACAAAGGATGGTTTTTTTTTCTAAAGTAGTGCGTAGTCGTACTCGATCCATGAAAACGAACGAAAATACGTAAAGGTATCAGCCAAGAATTTAAATGGCCAACAATCCTTTGATCCCATAGTGGAAATTTTAACTGGCACGGAAAATTTCATACTTTAACCCAATAAAAAAAAAATGCGATAAAACTAAATTGTGTGTTTTGTATTTTGCTTAGTTAATTGAAAGCATAAAAGTAAAAAGAATCGACAGTTTTGTACATTTTTATTTTTGATCAACACATACAAAAACGTGTTAAGTTATGTTGAATTGGCAGAGGAAAGGGGAGGGGGGGTTAAATGTTTGAAGTTCGGGAGCGGAAAAGTCTAACTACGGGCTACAGACCCGTGGGATTGTATAAAATTGTAATATTTTTTTTCCTGTAGACGGGTTTTTCGACAGAGCATTTAAATATTTCGAACAAATCGGTCGTTTTCCCGTATTATTATTATAGGCAGTAACCCCACATAATAAAAAAATATAATATATATTTGCACTAGTGCAATGAAGACGTATATTATGATATTATAATAAGTACCGGCTAATATTATAATAGTTTACCATTAAATATTTATTAGTTGGTTAACTTTTTTTTTTTTACTATATGTCTACAATATAGTTGAATGTCACATGTTAAAAAAACGATCTATACTACACAATATCGTAAGTATACAAATACGATAAACGATTGTGCTATTGAAATTTCAGATAGATAGTGACAATGACATGATCGGCGGACGTGAGGTGCGGAAATCGGATAATACCTCACTACTCGTCGTTGTCGTTAATGTATTTTAATAGATATAGATCGCGATTCGAGTTGTCCTCGAGTCGGCAGGGTGCAGCAGGGTTGTCGGGATAATAGCAATGTCAAAAGAGACGTCATGACGTGTGGAATGAAAGGGTTGGGAAATCAATCTATGCAGCGAAAACATTACGATACAATATATTTTATTGAAACTTTACTGTCGCGTAAGACGTTGGCTCGCGGGGGGGTGGTGTAAACTGCATAAAAATATGTACATGCCTATTGACACATATTGGTAAGATTTTTACCTGACGCGAGTTCGTGCGGAGAAGTCGTCGGCTATATCGCTGCGCTCCTCTTGCAGACGTGCAGCAGTTCTGGGACGTGTACGCTTTTTTGAGTAGGTATAGTGTCCTGGAGTTCAACCGCTCATGTCAGCCAGATGAAAAGTTTTGGAATGTCTTCGGTGGTCGGCCGATACTCCGGGGTTCCGCATATATCGAGGACGTTATAAATTGTTATAACACCGATCACTGCAGTGATTCGACCGTGTTCACGCACATCGTCTTCCGGCGTCGTCGTCAGTGTCCACTCCGTATGTCGTGCCGGTGATGTTCCTATCGCGGTGGTATACGAAGCGATGGTACAGTGTTATTGTAATGTCACCGCCGGTTTTTACGCGATCGAATTTCGATTCTGTTACGGTTCCTATTTTTTTTAAATGTTACTATATTATCATTACCAAGAGAGACGTCTGACGGCGTGTGTGCTTTCGCGACGACTGTCGTGTCGGTTTGCAACGAGCTGATGTGATGCGTGCGGCGGCGACTGCGGCGCGCGCGCGTTCGCCGGACTGGTTCGAGGACCCGCTCGGCGGGGGGAGACGAACCTCCGCGACCGCCACCGCATCATCGGAGATGAGTTTTCTGGGCGAAAATTCCTAAAAACCAAAGTCCTTGGACAATCCCACGATTTTTTTTTTTTTTTTGCATCCACCGACACGCGGGTTTTTTTTTTTATTTTAAGCACCAACGCCGTTCACCGACGACGACCGGTTTTCCATTCTTATAATCCGCGCTCTCGAGAAGAGGATATTATATTTTTAATGTGTCGAAAATAAGAAGGATAAAAATGCATTCCCATCCCGACGAACCATAATATAATGAGTAATAACTTAATCGCGTCTCTGGCGTAGGTAAATATAGCGTGCATAATAATAATATTATATACAAGGTGTAACAGAAAGAACTGACCAGAAAAAAAAAAAAATTGATGCTACTTAAAGGGAATGACAAAAATTGTTGAAACTATATTATGATTAGTAAATGGTTTCAAGAATATACCCGTGTTATAAAATTTCCAAAAATAATATTTTTAAAAAAGCCGTTGCGTTCCAAATCGATTTAATCAAAAAAATATTGATATTTTAAAAAATTCTAAAAAATAAACTACTACCTAGACTTAGATAAATGTTTTTACCATCCAAATCGTTCTTATAATCAAATTCACAAGTTTGCTATTTTGAATTTATTCAAAAAAATTTAAGTCAAATTTAAAATTTTTTTCTTTCAGTATTAAAAAATAAAAATAATTTTTTTTCCTTTTACGCGTGTAGCGCAAGTGGCTATAAATCATGTATAAAAAAAAAATAATAAAAATAATGATCAGAACAAAAATTATTCCAAAAGTCAGTTCTTTCTGTTACACACTGTATACACACAAATATATCATAGGTAGGTAGGTTATATTGTAAGCACTTGATATTGGTGTGTAACGTGTACATATATGTTTTGCGCAAGGGTACTCAATCCATATAGTCACAAATCGTTATGTGTATATAATGTATATTATATTTTATGCCTTTCTCGCAAACACGACTGCTCGGACGTATATCCTTGGATTTTAAATTTTAAATTGCTATGATTACACGTTTTTTTATTTATTTTTTTTTTTTATTAATGCGCGTAAATTACTCATTGCTCTCGTACAGGTATACGATATATATATATATATATATTATATTTATTATGAGTTTAACCGTACGAGTTGTCATTATAGCCGGAAAACAATCATTTCGTTTCGCCTACCCCGAAGCGACGACTAGAGGATCGTGTGTTATACTTGTATTCGTTCAATAAAATACAATATCATCCCATCGTTATGTGCTATATGCAGTGTGTGTGCTCTTCGCCATGTTATTACTCTATGAGTAGTCTACCTACACAGCCAGCCCAAACCGATCGCAAGTATACTTTTTAAAACGCGGTATGGTTTCTTTAAAAACCGCCTCTAATTATTATTATACCTACGTGCGGTTGTTATGTATGTACGATTGTGAATAATAATGCAAAAAACGAAAACGACAAACTTCGCTATTTTTTTTTTCTTTTTATATTATTTGACAATACGCATTCTTTGGAAATTATATTACTGCGAGGCAAAAATAATGCCGTTATGTTACGAAAAATATGCTAATTTCATCGTTTAGATTTTAATTTTGCACAGTGTAACTATACGATTGCAGCTGCTAATCGTATGACAGGAAATTTGTTTCTCCGTTGGGCGTATTTAGAATATTATAAACCATCATGAGATATGATTTTCATGAATATTATCAAAGACACTAGGCGAGCAGTAACATACGAATTGATAATATGACATAACTTTTTAATGGCTCAAGTTAAAAATACGAATGCCACATAATTAAAAGTTAGAAAGTTCCGCGTTATGTATACGCCGTGCGGCGTTCTATGCATTACAATTAAAAGTAAAATTTTTCATTATAATTTATGACCGATATAGTCTATCGTATTATAGTAATATTAATAATAAAATATTGATATCGATATATTTCATAGGCCCTGCTTTTGGTTTGAAGTATAAAATATATTTAACAATTTTATAATACTACGCTTTATACACTGCAGTGTTCTGCGCATCAAAGACTAAAGAAGAGTAATTGTTTGTGTCTCCATTGCAATCTCATTAAAATATACTGATTGACTCGACTGCTCACTGCTCAAGTATAAAGGGACGTCAAGTAATTGCATCACTTTGTTTTCGAAGTAACATAATAATATATCATAAGATATATTATAATTTACATATATATTATGCAAGTGTGCAGTACCAGCCTACGTCAACTCAAATTGTATGTAGGTACCCATACGTAATTTTTTTACACAATACAAACTTTAAATTAAGTTACTCTTAGTTGCAAGGTTTTTCAATAATTCCAATTTCCAAGTTATCGCGTCTACATACAGAGTTACAATTTCCGGGTAAATGCATTATATCAATGCAATCCACACGATCGTGGAATAATATTTACAATAGTATACAATGAGTACTTACATAAGTAAATACAAATTTATCATGTTAAAATAATCAATAGACACCAGTGGCGCCCAACCCTATTACTAAGTGTAGTGGTCGCTACACCTCGAAAATAATGGGTGGGTGTAGGTATATGATAACATAAAATAATTAACTTGAAATATGTTCATTATTAATCACAGATTTTATTGGTTGATACCTTAATATTTTTCTAATATTATCAATTAAAATATGATAAAATGTATGAAGTAATATAATTTTGAGTTTGTGAGGGGGTGGGTAAAATTATTTCTCGCTACACCTGAAAAATATATCTTGGGCGCCACTGATAGACGCGATAAATGCGGTTAAAACCTTGTGCGGTAATACGAGCATTTCGTCGTGAAACATAATATAATACTTATATTACCCATGCATTATTATAAAGGTTTGCAGAAAAAAAAAATTTTATATTCGGTTTACGGTGTACTTATATCACTTGACATCTTGACCTAACCCAGTATGTGCTCGTGCACTGCGTCGATATAAAATAGAATAAACTATAATAATATGCTGTATGCATATTATACCTATATATGTATTGAGATTACTGAATATAACAAGTAGAATGAGAAACGAATATCGATAATATTGCTATAGATGAATAAGTTTCGTTTTTCTTCTCTTTTGTCCGTCATTATATTAGACTTTACAGCCGTACAAGTGTAGTGTATGATATATATATATATATATATCAGTGCTTGTTCCTTTAAAAAAGTTGAAAATTTTACGAAATCGTTGGAACGCATTTCTTCCAACCGCTGATATATATATAGTTTTTATATAATATATTGTACATAAATATTATGCAAACAGGAGTTGTGCAATCACGACCCTCTTTATAGAGTTTGTTAGTTCTTTAGAATGGGCACCGGGATAGTGCTCGGAGAACAATTTGACATCCATTCAGGGCTTCAAAGCACTACCACAGTGCAGGTGCAATATTATAATTGTGTGAGTACCGAACAAATTCAGACTCTAGAAGGGCATCAGCGAAATTTAAAGTTGAACAACAGGGCTAAAGGAATAACGATTAAACGAAAGTTTAGTACTAATATTTAAGTATAATATAATATATACATTTATTAATAATAAGGTTTGTTAGAAACAGGTGTCTGCTTGCATTTTTTGCGGTCTTAGAGCGATTTTTTTCAAAAATTAGGAAAGTGACCTCTTTGTGTAATAATTAAAATTCGACAATAATATTATTATCTACTACCCATTCAATATAATATGGAACAAACGTGCAGTACCTTTTTTAAATGACCCAAATGAGAAAAAAAAACCATCATTGTTGAAACGAATAGCTATTTAATATTTTTCTATATATTACGTATGATGAGGAAAAACGCTAGTAACGTTGCACGAAGGAGGAGAAGGAGGCCGATCTCTGACACAGCCACCCTCGTCCACCCAGTTGATTATAATATTATGGGTTAGCGTCGGTGATGATATAAATTGTGTGTAAAATTGTAATAATTTATCAGCAGCGCACAAATCGCTAGGAAAAAATACAACCGTCTTTCGGAGCCGGTGGTGGTGGTTCCACTCGAAAACCGTCTTGTCGGATTTCGCAAAACAAAACAAAAAAAAAACGTAAAACGACGAAAACGGTCCGGAACAATATATTATCACCATTGCCGCGGCGTGGGACTATAATATCAATGACCATAATATCAAATACAAAATAGTATGTAAGCTATTATAATGTACACATATAGTCACCGACGACCGTAGACAAATAAAGTATACAACACGACCAGCTGTGCGGTATACCCGACTCGGGGCCATTAATTGTCTCCCGACGTATATAATATTATCTTAACATGTTACATATTATTACAAATAACTAGACACTCTCTTAGTTTTTTACTGCCTGGCGCACGGTCATTATATTAGACTCGCACGCCTGCGTGTTTTCGAATTCGAAATATTATATATTTGAATGACAATATTGTAATTAGGTACCTGTTTAAATGACGCGTGTGCATCACAAACGTACCACACGAAATAAATAATAATAATATACAAAAATATAGATACGCGTAATAGCTATCGATCGTCGGTACATCGGCCCGCGTCTTCGTCGCCGCGACCTTGGAATCCCTCGCATCATCTGACTCGAAAACTCGTCGAATTAACATAAACGCCGAAGAAGACGAGAAAAAAAAATCACGGTGTGCTCTATCCACCCGCCACCGGTCATCGTCGTCGTCGTCGTCGTTAAATCGTTGCACATTCTCTTTTTTTATCCGATTCGTTTTCAAACTAGATTGGTATCATTCGCGTGTTTCAATAACACTCTGTAGCATGATAATAATAATGATAGTAGTATTAATAACATATTATATCGTTGCGTCTATGATCGTGAATCATGACGAATCGCACGTGAACGAAAAAATAATAAAACGCGCGTGTTAGACAATAATAACTACAATAATAGAGTATAATATTATAATGGATATTATATACGAATCCGGCGGCTGTTTGTAAGGCGGTAAACCCGCGGGTATTGTTCGTCGTCGCCATTCGTCGGCTATTATCATAATATTGACGATCGTATTATACATATATATATAAAATATTATATTATGTGTATAAGGTCTCCCGACCACGGTGGAGAGAACGCGTAATAATAAGAATCAACCAAGAGTGTTATAATATATAATCGTACTTTCGTACACATTATTATACATCGCGGGACGCATGTGGCAAAGGGAATAATGACCGTATATTATACGGGAGACGTATACATATCGTTTGAAATTAATAATAAATAATTATAATTATCTTACTTTCGAGGACCGACGGGCACACAACAACCCGTCGACCGCGGTTGTCGTGAAACTCGACAAGCGAACATTTAATGCTAAATGAGAATATTCCTGTAGGCATTCGTTTGAAATAATATTTACATATTTTATTTTCAGCCATTGGAAAACACTTGAAAATTATTTACCTATAACGTTTCAAGTAGGTAAATCCTTTATTCGATCTCGGATCAATCCGCGAGTCGTTGAGATTTTTTTTACCAATATTATACCGCATTATAACTATACCCAGCGCAGTACGCGACTATTCTCTGAGCATTGTGAAAAATGCACAAGATTCTACTGCACGCTTGCATAACAATAAATCATAGGCGTTAAAGTCACTTCAGTCATTGTTCACAATATTAGTTTCACTCTCTAGAACTCAAATCGAAAATATCCCGCGAGGTGCTATGCAAAAGGGCGCTCACGAATTGCCTCCCTTATCTGACCCTCGAATTGCCTCCCGTGAATTTTTTTTTAATAGGTTACCCGAATTGCTTCCCGATTTCAAAAATATTATTCACTGGAATTGCCTCCTAATAGGATCACTATACCTACTCTTGTACTGGAATCGCCTTATAAAAATCGATTTACAAAAAAAATATATCAAACATAATTTAGATGAAATATCTGTTTTTCATGCAGTCAAAACTATTAAGTTTGTATAAAATAAATGTTATAGGTACAGTCAAAAACTTAAGTTTGTATAAAATAAATGTTTTAATAAGTAGACTGACACAGCAGTAATAATATTATAAATAATAATTACAAAATATCGTTATGTTTTACAGTCATCAGTAATCATTAACTGATAATCACTATAATTGCGGATGAGATTATTGCATTTGAAAAATCATAATCGGTCTGAGAAATACTGTATGTCTTAAACATTTTATTTTTGAACATTACTGAATAATATAATAATCGATAGTACACGTACAACTATGGATATATTAATTAATAATCCAGGTATGTTATGGGAGGCAATTCGAGTAGAAAAAGGTCACCTATTTAGGAGGCAATTCCGAGTGTCACCATGCAAAAAAGTAAAAAACCACTCCTCGAATAGGAGTTATAAGCTTATCACGGACTTACTCCAACTCGGCACGGACAAAATAGGTTCCTATGAATTATGTTCGTGCAACGTCCGACGAGATAAAAGCTTCCATGTCTATTACTGCAGTGTTATGCAATTTTATTGCCCGACTCAGCTGTTATTCAATGTGCAAACGGGGATAAGATCGGAAATTTTTTTTCCCGTATAGACATTATAATTGCACGCTTAAAGTCAGCTGTTCAATCGATAATATAACTACCTACGATGTAGGTGAATTCACCTGACTTTGATTTAATTTCACTCATCTACGAAACTCCTTTCGTTTACGTTTACACGACGCGATATGTTATAGTTATATGTTACATGTATTATACAACGAATTAAACGAGTTTGTGATTTATAATATTTACCTCGCATTATTACGCGAACTTAAAAAATACGAATAATTTACCCGCACGAAAGTAACTAGGTATTTAATTGAACATTTAGAATAAAACATTTTCTCATATATAGGTAGTAGGTATGAGTAAATTGATTTTGATTACCTACGTATAGTTGATCGTGTACAGACGTGTATGCGACGATGAATCATGAATATATTGGTAATATTATTATTTTATAAATTTATGGGTATATGTATAAGCTTGTTTATTGATTTTTAAGTATATACACAAAATTCATATTGAACATAATTATAATAGCCTTAATTTTGAATATAAATAAAAGACTGACCTCATGTATCATTCGTGTTTATCTGATCAGTGACAGTTGATGAACAGGAGCGGCCATTAAAAAAATAACAACATAATGACTACCTATCGCGTCAATATAGTGTTCTATACATTATGACAGGAACATGAAAAATGATTGAATTTATTTCAACACAGACGATCACCGACTATTACTATACCTGTAAGATTGTTAATAAACCAGCAAAAACATTGAATATTGCAATTTTCGATCCACGAAGGAGGTTCGGTGACGATAAAAATTAATTGAATACCTGACGTTCGTCCGTGCAACGTAAAATAATATAAGTAGTCCATTATGTTGTAAAATTGAAGTCACTTACAAATATTATTATTATGGATCACATTACTTAATATAATATGACATTTAAAAAAAACGAATTCCGTATTCAAGGTCCAAACTTGTATTATCGGTGTATGAGAAAACGTACGATTTATACAAGTTTAAAAAAAAAAAAAATCGTGATTACCAATAAAATATTTTATTGTACGGTCGAATTTACATTTTGTGACTGCGGCAATCTCAAATTTGCTGAAAAAAAAAAAAACGTCAGAGATTATTATATAAACACATTCTGTTTTATATTCTGCAGTAATAATTATTATAATATTATGTATATTGTGTATATCATGAGAAACATAATATAAATGTATAACATGGGACAATATTGAATATAATACGCGTAACCAGCCGAGTTTGAAAAAGTAAAAACTGGTTTGTCTCAATATGTGTATAATATCGTTAAATATCGTGCCATCATAATAATATAATACACGTTCACTGTAGTACTTTAGCCTCGAACATCAAGTGTTCGGCAACAAAAAGGCTATAACGAAAAGACGTTGTGACGGATTTTGGCAATTATCCAATAAGGTTTAGTCCGGCTGAAAAAAAAAATATATATAAATTTAAAATGCAGTAAAACTATTCGAAAATCAAATAATTATGATTTATAAAAAATTAATGTATATTAATATATTAATACACTGATGTAAGCGAATATAATAATATATTAGTATCATTACACACAGCGTTCATATATAATATAATGGAAAATATAAAGACTCGTTTTTGTGTTGAATAGAGAAATTATTATTAATACCGACCACCTCCGCTAATATAATAATATTATTTATCTGTGTATGTGTGTGTGTCTTTATTTCATAGACGAAATTATAATAAGTGAAAAAAATTAATTTACATCTCTGCGTCAGTATTTGTGTTATATATTTTACGTCATTATATTATTAGACAGACTCGTGGGACGGTTTTAAGACCACTTTCACTTTAGTCGCCACGACCTGAATAAAATTGTCGTTTTTTTCGCTGCCTTCCTTCTGACCGGTTATGGTACGGACAAATTTGGAATTGTTATTCACTGGAAAATTAATCACAACGGACTAGTGATGTGCATTTGGGGCCGCGGAGTTTGTTATGATACACATTATAGACAACATTATAGCCGAAGCTGAACCAAAATTGTGCCCAATGATTATACAGTGTATTATAGCAGTATATATTATGATAATATAGGTATGTACCTGCAGAAGTTTTTAAACGGGAAAACCATAGCAAAGTGCAACTAACCGTGTTTACTGCTGCAGGATGTTATCTATTATTTAATAGAATATAATACATCGGTGTGTAATGTAAATTGTATTATTAGAATGGTAGCGCTCGACCTTGATCGTAATTTTGCATAGAACACTATAATTAATAATCCTTGAATTTGTCTCCAACGCTGTCTTGTGAACTGACTTTGGTTTCCTTCCGTGAACCTGAGAGTTTTCTTGTCAGGAAGTATAATATGATAACAAAAAATAAAATATCGTGTACTTGTACCTACCTACCTACTTTTTGTTATTTTTTGAATTAGAAAAATTTTTTATTTTGTTGACCGAGCGTTATTATAATAATTATATTTTATACGCATTGTATTATATAGACAATTATATAGACGACGATTGCTGTAGGACGAGAAATTATTATTTTATCTTTAAAAACATAATTACGTTTAACCGTACAAACTATATACTTAGATTAAAGTAATTATAATTCACAAAAATGGTTAAAAACTACTGACTATAGCTGAATATAACTATATTATATTGACACCTATATTTTAATATTT
>WHPZ01581817.1:33973-44005 GCA_016617965.1 Macrosiphum rosae
ATTTTAAATTTTCATAATAAAAATATAATATAGGTAATGAACTATAATAACACATTTATGAAATTAGGTCACTGTATACTATTGGTAAATGGTAAACGCGATGTTTACATCGCGTCACAGTTTCTGTAGTAAAATAAACAAATCATACGTGTTTGTTTATTATCAAATATTGAAATTTTTTTTTCTCATTTTATAATGGAATATTCTCAAAACATTGTATAAAACACAAAAAATTCGGATAACGTGTGCCAAAATCATAATGACAATAATGTAACATCATCGTCTGATTTAACGAATCATTATGGTACGTTAGCTATAGGTGTATTCGTGGCCACGTTTTATTCAATATTATGAAAACAACACTATAGTGGACAAGTTTTTTCATTTTTATGTAATTGTACCTAAATATTGTCTGTACTTTGTCTTTAGGTTATGTAAAGTGCAGGTTAACATCAAAACCTGTATATACATATGGTAGTAAACTGTAGTATTTCATAATTATTATTATGTTATCACTGCGTATGCCTCCTGTTGCTTATATTATGATACCTGCGTATTATCCTACGTACTATATCCATGTGTTATTATGGTCGGATCATCCCCCCGAAAAAATATCACTTAAAAAACAAAACAACAAATTATATAACAATACCTGCAGACAGCAACGATGTCGGAAGTTGCATCGTATATTATAACAAATAATAGTGCCCGACGCCCGTGAACACGCGATCGAATAAAATTGTCCGTGATAAAGCAACTTTACTATGGTCTTCAATACCGATTTATATTTATTTTTTGTAAAAGTATGATTGCAATGTTTACCGGTTGTATAATAGGTAGGTACTGGTCAAGATCAACAGAACATAATCATCAATACTCGCACGGTATAGATACATTTTTCTGTTTTCGCACATAAACGAGAATATTAAACGCACCGCGATTATGCCAAAGTTACAAAACGCTAAAAATAATGAGTACCTATTTGAGTATAGGTGTGCCTACCTATTGATATTATGCATGATAAAGCTCGTCGTTTTGAAATGAAGGAAAAATGTTTGACTTCTTTTAAGACGTAGGCAGAGAACCACTGCAGTACCCATTGCAGGAGTCGATACTTGGTGATCTAGGTGTAATAATCTACCAATATTTTTTGATTCAGGTTAGGCTTTTTTTGTTGTAATTTAACGAAATATACAAACAATAATCATTGTTCAATATTATTTCAGTACAAGAAGTTACTATAGTTACTGTAATAATTATACGTTCTGTGCAATAATACGGTGTGCTGCACAAAATGTAAATCATGTTAGTGCATTGTATATATGAAATATATTGTACCTACTTTATACGATAGGTACCAACACAAGAGTTCACTTATTTCGAGTTATGTTTACTTTACATGAATACATTACACGCATTACGTGCAATTTAGTATTGTTATAAATCTAGCTGTAGTGTTGAATCGCAAGCAGTTATTTTGAAATATTAACTGGAATAATAGAATTTATTATAAACTGTGGTAGGTACATATTATTGTTGTATGACGTTCACCTATATATATATATATATGGTTAATGAATTAAATTTTTTCATTTGTATAGTATTCGTACGAAAATCGGAATTAAATAATTTTACATCAACACGGGCCATGTTCTCTAGCAGATTTGCAAAAAAAAAAAGATACGCCTTGAACACATTTCTCAATCGTTTTTTCCAAACTCCGCTTTCGTCATAGACTTATCGCCGTTCGATTTATGAAATGATTTATCGTTGAAATAGTAGTTATAGACGTATAGACATCATTGACGACAGACTTCCATACTCAACTCTGCAGGCAACTATATCAGAACGTTATTCTCCATTGTTCTCGTTATTATAATTATCATTGTTATTATTAAATGTAGTATAGGTAGAGGAAACCAGAGTTTTATTGAAAAACAATTGAACACACGACGTAAAAAAAATGAATTTAAACGAACGATTTGCAGGCCTGCACATCGCGTCCAATGGGAAAACCGCGGTAGCCGCATATAGCTTTTTACAAGTATACATAAGTAAGGTACCCGAGATATGCGAATTTCAAGCAGCCTATATTGCATACTACACAAATATAGCGATGTTATTGGTTTCTTTTCGTAATTCGATAAAAGGAAAAAATATCAAGTGTTATTCTAGAGGTTAACGGTCCGATGATTTATATATGTAACGTATATAATATATAAGCTTTCTGTGCTTGAACACAAGGCGCTTGTAATATCAGTGCGGAGACCTCGCTCTGAATTTTCAAATCCAACAATTACTTACCTATATACGATCAGTCATATTGTTAATGACCCAAGGACTACTGTATATAATATATGTGATATCCTATAGAACGCACCTTTATCGTAATGTTTCCAACTTAACCGTTTGCTAGTGCCGTATACAACATATAGGTGCAATTATTCAGCGATTGGGCACGAGACGTAATATAATATCTAATTAAAAAAAAAAAAAAAAAAACTACTCACATTTGTGAAAAAATGATCAATTATTTGATAATAACGTTCATGTCTATGTTTTGAGATTTGAGTATCACTCAAACCAAACTCAATGGCAAACATTGGTAGGTACGTTGTGGATATTTTATAATTATTTTTCCCATATATAATATGAATTAATTTCATCAGTATTAGGATTGACTATAATTTAAAAAAAAAAAAAAGGCGGGACGGGAATTATTATATGACATGTATTATAGCTCTCACGTTCCACTCAGAATTTAAATGCTCACAGCCGTCTTCATCGTCATTATTCATTAGGTAGTGATTAAATTAATTTTTTTAATTAAACTTTCTGTTGGTTTTTTCGTCGAATAACTCGTTTATACGGCGAAAAATATTACTTGCAAATATCGAATATTATTTTAAAGTTCAACATCGAAACAGGACTATTATATAAAAAAAATTGTTATCATTATATAGACGCAACACCGCACACAAGCTTATTTTATTGTATTTCTTATTTGTAATTGGTTAACCATTTGGTCCAACAAATAAAATGCCCTGAATATTTAATAAGGAACATAATTGAGAAAAATATATAATATTAAAATTAAAAAAGCAAATATAGTTCACATTCGATACGCAGTATTAGTTAAGGTAAATTTAATATTAATGGTTTTAGGATAATCTCTTGGTATACGCAAAATAATCTTTTTCTTTTTTTTAAATCTAGATAAATTATTTTCTCTTTTCTTTTTTCTTTTTTGGTTAATAACTTACAATTGTTGCGACCGCTAAAATAGGATTTTCAATTTCTTAAATATCGATATACCTATATATTATATTTATTCTTCTTGTAAAACAATCATTTCATTATTTTTCGCGGAAAATTTATAATCAGTTGCTAGTTAGATAAACCAAGTTATATAAGCTCTTTATAGTATTGGCGGAAAATTAGAAAGAAAACTATCATTAAAAATGTTCATAATTTATATACCTGCGTATCATAATACATTTAACGACTTGTAACAGTCATTCGTTTGAATAAACATTCACATTTAATATTATAATATAGTATATATGTAGTTATACCGCAAATATAGGTTTAGTATTATGTTATTGTTTCTATAAAAAAATGATTTCGACAGTTTCGTAATAACGAAAAAAGACATTTTAATGTTTTAAAAGTTGTCTTTTAAATTCTTAATAATAAAAACTTTGAGTTATAACTCTATAAGGCGCCCGGTGCCGATGCCATTTTGTCCTCAAAAATACACTCTGAGGGAATAACGATACCAAATCAACCAAATTTCATAATTTTTTTTTTTTTTATTGCTAGAGGGAAACATTCTACAGCTCGCATCGATCTCTGTTCTTCAATATTTTTTTCTCAAACTTTATAATATGACTAAAAAAAAAATACAAGATAAAAAGCATTTTTTTACAATTTTTTTAATACAATCATTTGAAATAAAATACAAAATCCGAGATCGATGAGGGCCGTAGGAATTCTTGTAAAATGAAAAAATTTAATTTTCAAATTTTATAGAATTGTGGAAAATTTGAAAAACTTAATGGCATAAAGGTATAATATAATATTAATATTATGTCTGGTTTACAAATCATCAATTTGAATGCGTATGGCTTATTTTTTTCCTTGGAGACCTTTATGACTTATGTAACGCGTTATTATAATTGACATTTTAATTCGTTATGAAAACTATAATTAGTTTTTTATAATATACATGCAAACATTGCAAACCATTCTAAATGTTGTTTTGATAAATCACATTAAAATATTTTTAAAAAAGATCAACTCATATCCGCACGACCAAACATAATCGGTATAGGTAATATTAGTCATATAATTTTTATTGCAATACCTATTCTTATCATATATAGAAATATGATGTCCTCGAAATTATTGAATTGTAATAATATTCACCGAGAGTCGAGATTCCGTAAATATATTAGAATCAAAATGTCAACAGCACTGACGACATTGCAGTGTTAACAGGCGGTTAAAAAATAAAATAAAAGCTAAGAAATGTTTAAATAACCATTCGACTTCGTAATAACTAATAATTAAACGTTTCTAGGAAAATATAGTCTTTCGTCATTAATTACCTCAATATACCTCATTGTAAAACGCATACAACACTTAAGACCAGAAGCTCGTGAGAAATATGTTACTATTAAAACGAACAAGGGAAATGGAAATTGACAAACTTAACGTTTTAAACTGTAAATATTTTTGAGAATTATTCATTCTCAGTCTTAAACGTTGCGTAATACTACGATTACGCTTCGTACAATTTTCTCGAAGTCATTGTCTCAAATTAATTATACCTATTAAACATATTTTGTTTAATTTTACTAAAACGTTTGGACATTTATAGTATTAGCAAACCGAAACAATATATAAGCCCTACTTTACAAATGAAAATAAAAATAAATATACTAATTTATTGCACATGCGCAAAAACCATTGTAATAATATCTTCGGAATACAATATAATGGCTGTTAAAACGCACATACTCTATTACGGGTAAAATATAATATCAAAAATATACACCGTCAGAATTGTTAATAAGAGAACTCCAAAAATGTCATTATATTATTATGGTCTCTCTACACGTGTAACATAGTAAAATATTAATGTAATTTGTAGGAACAAAAAAACCGTACACTTTCTAACTTAATATTATTAGTGGTTAGTGCGCTATTATCAATCTGTTGTCGAATTATAAACGTTTTAAAACTTTTTTTTTTTTTTATTATTCTAAATAATGGATTGGTTTTTCTCTCGCGAAATGTTTTGTTTTATATCTTAGTATACCGCCGCCAGTAAGACGTATACAATTTGAATTACCTACTCGGCTAAATTGTTATCGTGATTCAATTACAAAGTAATTATTGTCAAAAATATCAATCATAAAATTGAAAAGTAAACCCACAATAGATCAATGACAAAGATAAAGTGGTATAGGTGTGGGGAGTGGGCGTTCTATTAAATACTGATAAATATATATGAAAACCTTATTTCAAGGTTGAAAAATATTCTGATTTTACATAGATATACAGTGTTATTATATAGTGTCTAATTCTGATTTGTTTCTCATATTTAAATATCAAATCTATTAGATTTTGTAAAGAATCTCGAGGTTAAATGTTTAAAATTTATAGGTATCAAGTAGAAACAGTATAATGTGATTGCAATATAGAATATTATGCATCTATATGGGTAATAGGTTATTATAACGCAAATCATATTTCTTACAATTAGCATATTATTCGATTTAACATTTACCTAAAGAACAAAAATGTTAAAACGTGTTTCGAAACGAGAAATTACATTCATTTTCAAATCGGTTGAGAACGAAATTGCAGTTAATATCGATGATGGTCCCTGCATGTTTAACGAAAATGGTTCTACAGTATTCATAGAAAATATTTCTGGCAAACATTTTATAATTTCTTATATGATTTACAAGGGTGCTTGGAAATTGGTGAGTACATGTTTATTACATCGAGTAATTTCCAGAGAGTATAGGCAAATGGAAATTATTGTCGTGTTTATGTTTTTTTATTTTAGCTATTTTCTTTTCAACCCATATAGGTACACTTGTATAGCTACATTTAGAATTTGTAACAAATGAATGAGAGTAATATTGTAAAATGTGTATGTATACAATTTTTTTCTTAAAAAAATCGTTGGATTTGTTTTACGGATATTATAGGCATTTGCATTACCTCCATTATATTATGATTAATTGCTTTTCTAGTACCGAGGAGGGGTCCTTCCCATAGAAAGGAATCCTTTTATATAGTTTTACGTAATATATTTATTAGTAGCGTATATATTATATTATACTTGGTGCGACCACTTGTCGATTCTCGTCAATCATTTCGATTATTCGATCGATAACACGCCTCCATATAGTACCAAACGCGATGGGTCATCGAAATAATAATAATTGTGCTCCAAAATAATGCGTAGGTACCTATATTTTTACTATGCAACCAGCGAGAGGCTTTCATATGCAATCTAAGTGCATATATAATGTATTAATATTTAATGTAGGTATTTATCGGTATTCTGTCGTGCAGAGGTGTGAAAATTCGATCGATCGCCTAATACTCTCGTCATTCTAGATATCTACGTAAAAATGCAAACATCAATCGTGATGATCAGGCCTGGGTCTTGTATCAATGACGCTGCGATAGACGGTAGAACCCTAGTCGGGCGGTTGTAAATATTAGAAATGCAGATGATGGCAAAACGAATATACCGCGGTATATGTGGGCAACCAGAAAAGATGATCAGGTTGTATTGCACATATTATTATGAAATCCGACATTCACGAATGTATTATCCACCACTAGAATATCATATTAATATATGAAATATGAAATAATATAATAGTAGGTACCTTATTTTGGAATGTACCCCTAAAAAATATATCCTCCTCGGTCATCAGACATTAGAACAATTTAACATCCTATACTTTGGCGAACAGGATAAAATCTTTAGAGAAGGTCTGTCAGCTGCCGTCGTATTTAGTGTTATTGTATATAGGTACTAGGTAGTTACAGGCCGTACAACACGTTTATATTGAAATATATTAGGTGGTACCTATTATACTTATTATATACTGTCTTCGGGTCGTTCGCGGCCAATTCGACGTGCAGCATAAATACGCGCGAAAACGACGAATAAAAAAAGTATACAAAATAAAATATAATATGATTTATAGCATTATATAGGTAATATGCATTTTCATTATATTTATAATATCTGTAAACATATAAATATAAATACTGCATTGTACACGTATCGTGTTAAATGGTCGGTCAGTCCGAGTACACACGTGAAATCGTGGTTTTAATCGTAACCGACGGCAACAATAAATGCAATTATGTCTCGGTGCTCGGTATATGGTCGCGAACCATGAAAATCGGTCAAGGCCGCTCTTTTTTTATGCGTACACCTATATTCATACCTACCTACCTGCAGCCTGCTCGCTTGACCACTGACCAGTGACCACGCGATAGAAGAACTCGCCACACTCGTTTACCACATTTTTTTTTTTTTTTTTGTCATCCATCTTCTCGACGACGATTATCGTCTTTTTTTTTTTTGTGACGATATGACTGCATTACTGCAATAATACATTTAACGATCATCGTCGTTCTCTGATATATATTATAATACACACCTACCTACCTAATATATATATTATTTAGGACGACAACGTCGATACAATGTTGAATGCACTTAGGCACCGTGGGCACCGTATACCAGATACCTAGTACAATATATAGTTACAGTGGATTTCTACAACTAATGTCTCCATTAAGATAAACACATTCAATGAAACTAGTAAAACGAAATTGTAAGCATCTTTTTTTGTGTTTAAAAAACGTGTGATTTTGATTTTTAATCATAAAATACCATTTTTAAATTGAAAAATAAATCTCCCAATATACTCCTATTGCGTAGTCCATATTAATGTGTGTAATAATATGTCACGTGATTGTCCCATTTTCAACACGATCAGTGCCATTTGGTACCAATGTGCGACAATCGATAGAATGATGAACTATAATATCGTTCTATACAGCAGCAATAAATAGAGCTGCTGGCAGGCATGTACGCAGAAAATCATTTCAGTTGTTGCGGGGGGAGGGGGGAAGTGGAATAAAATATTATAATCGATAAAAATTATAATATATAATTACAAAATGTTTTCTCTAATAATTTCGGGTGGTATGAACCCTGCACTGTGCTTGTCGAATGTCGTCAGGGATCAGCGGCAGGTAGAAAATTTGAAAAAAAAAATACACTTACCAACTACAATATACATATAGGTTTATATAATTTTTTGAAAATTTAAGTTTTGAGACACTTTATACCAAGTGTTCGTCTTAACGGAGAGTGGTGAATTTTTTTTGTAGAAACACCCTGTACAAACGTAAAATATATTGAACACATTTCGTGCTGCGGGACATTTGCCAAGCAACCCCACTGGGCTGTAACCGAGTTTATACATGTCGTTCAATTGAAAAATTAATGACTATATTAAAATATAAACGCGCTGTATACGTACATTTCAACGGAAAAATCTAATTTATTTTACTGTTCGAAACAGAGTATACTTAACTATAATGCCGCAGTATTCAGGTATAGCTGGTTTCACGAACGTTTTATCAGACAAATGAACTAACACGCAAAGACGATAATAATATCATATGATTTTCGTTTATCGATTGGCCGTTCTTGTTTCGCTTGCTTTTTCCTGTCCCGATCTTGTTACGTAACGTTTCTTTTGTACCCATTTGATAATCACTTCGCGAATGGATAAAATACGTTATTGCAATAAATACCTATCCACCGAGCAGAAGCGCTGTACGATGTCTATAATGATCATCGTGTATGCAATAAAGGCGTGCGTTTAGGCGCATAAAAAATATATAAAAAAAACGAACCAAATTCGATAAAGGATGATGATACAGGATATTTTTTGTCGTATTGGTGAAATAAGTATATACTACACTGCTGTTACACAATACATATACATTAATGAGCAAATAATATCGAGCGAGTTGAATTATTTATTTTTTTCAGAGATCCATGCAGTCGATTAAGTCGATTTGTGTTGTCATTACATATGCGTGTTACATGGACAAGAGTTTTTACGTCTAGATTACCTAAAAAACTTTCGATAATGCCACTCAACAGTTAACTGCACCTTATTCGTTCAATAGTTTTTCTCGGACGTTTTTCTAGACTATACCTACTACTAGAGCCATCCGACGAAGCTCTCTCTCTCTCTCTCTGACTCGTGGACTTGGCACACACGAATGGTTAAGTCGTACACTCAGTTTGAAGACTGCAGTACTCCCGAAACAGTAAAAACAATGTTCGTATTAGGTGTTTTCTTCACCCGAAGATGAATAAAAAAAAAATAAAAAAAATGACTTGGTTGCATACAGACTTAAGTATTGTGACTACTTTTCTCTGCGAAGTCCCCCTGCAACTACGATATCCAATATGATTGCAGTATATTGTCGGTCGATCGCCCGGAACGAATAATAATATAGCGCGGCAATGGACGTGTGCACAATATATGAATAACAACAAATCTTGTGCAATAATAATAATAATATTAAACCGTATAGGTTAGGTACCTGCACACTGCGCCACAGCTGATACACTTAAGTACACACCGTAATTTATACACGACCATTGTTTATTTGTTGGTCGTCGTTACTTGCTGCTTTCGTTATTAATTACCTATATTACTAGTCCGTCGAGATGTATCGATTAGAATACGGCGAGTGAAAGTATATGTAATAACAATAATATAACGCGTACAAGAATAGTAGGCAGGTTTGTACGTATATATTATTATGTATATACAGTGTATATATAAGTGTATACACCGTGCACAGTCTGACGCCGGCTAAGCCGTTTTCGTTTTTTACGTAGCGCAGTTTGGTCATGCTCGGAATCACTTATCAGTTATCATTATTATTATTATTATT
>WHPZ01581818.1:2160-30210 GCA_016617965.1 Macrosiphum rosae
TCGGAGATGCGGATTATATGGGTGGACACTGGACGGAAAACATCATCAAAAGCAGTAACTAGCAAATATAGTACCTATATTATATATTAATTTATTAAATTATTTAATAACATTATAGTATAGTTATTTTATTTTTTTAAATACCCGATATTGTGTAATATTTAAATACAGCTATAAACCAGATCATTTAATTCTTTGTACACATATTATAATTATTTTACCTATATCGGTAAAACCTTGGTTGGAAGTGTTATACCTAGTTGTTCGTCTTAAATCAAAAGTGAGTATGTCAGAGCTCATTTCAAGAAGAATGAGGTCGTACCTGATTTAAGAGAGAATTATTACAATAATCCGTTTGTATAACTATTCGTTAAATTGTTTATCAATTGATAAATTTGTTTAATTTAAGCTACTGTTTAAATATGTATTTACTCTTTAATTGCTATGTTACCTTATATATTCTGTTCAAAAAACCGTATGGCGTTTAATAAATAAAATAAATAATCGTAAATTACATATTAAACCGGATAAATGTGAGATACTATAGTTAAGAAAATCCGAACGATGGTCATAAATGAATACGGTTAGGTATAACAAATCAAATTGAATCATAATAATTATAATACTCATTACTAGGGCTCGGATTTTGTAGAAAATGCTTCTTTTAAGGGGAGTGACATAGAAAGATAATTCTAATACATTGATTTTTCCCCTATTTGGTTCTTTTTTCTTGATTTTTACATATTTTTCTTGAAAATTTAACTTATTTCTATGTATATTATACTTTGACTTTATTATTTTAATCAGAAATAATAAGACCAGTGAAAAAACCAGTAATTAATGTATGACTGATCCTATGGTTATTATGCCGAAATAGTTTTATCTACAATTATCTATAGTTGTATTTACGACTCAAGGAAAGGGAAAATTATCGGAATTATACATGGGTATTTATATAGCACGCTCTAATACTTTAGTTGGCCGGTAAATATCAATCGACAATCATTGAGATATAGACGTATAGTGTTCTAATTAATTTCTCTATAATCGTTATTGTAAATAATATTTTTTTTGGAATTAAATTAATAAATGCTTTTTTTTTGGCTTTTTTTGGCTACTTAAAATGATTTTTCAAGGATTTATTTTGCTACAAAATCCGAGCCCTACTCATTACCTATATAAGCTCTTATTTGTGCTCACTTCGCTCAGAATGTAATAGGTAGTGTATAAAATAACAATACAATCAGAAAAAAAAGTTGAATATTATTTTACATACTATATTTTAGAATTATTTGGAGAGAAACAACAATATTTTTTAAACTTACTTTAGTATTTATTATTTAACTTCTATATAGTTTCAATAATGATTTTCAAATAGTACCTATAGATAATAAGAGAAATTTCGAAGATTCGATCATAATATTATTAAGTCAGTAAATATTAAATGTCTATTAAGCTTAAGAATAAATAACAAATTGTATTATGCCTTGTTTGTGCGTAGTTCACCAATATCTATTTTGTATCGTAATTCGTAACTTTGTAAGTATATTTATAAAGTAAGTTATATCATAAAATATTAAATTTTAATTCTTCTGTAGATATCTTAGCTATATAATGTTATTTCCATATATTAGTACCAAATGGATTAGCTAAGCTAATGCTAATAACTAAACAGTACTGTTGATTAAACGGAATTGATGATTATAGTATTATACAAAACGGAAATAAAAATGTAATATATATATATAGTTAGGTAAGCGAGAAAGATGCCGTAACTTGTAAATAAAAAAAAATAACACTTTCACATTAAATTATCTAAAGTAACGCATTGCTAAAAATATTTTGTGAAAGCTTTATATAGATAATATGTTTATATCATTTACAGGTATATACTAATGTTATAGAATAAAATAATACTCAAGTACTAATTAATAATAATTAAATGAATATATTTTACAGTAAAATGTATTCAACATAGATCGAGAATGTTTTTATGCAAACGACAATTTCTTGTTTAATTTAATTTTATCTTTTGATAGGTACCTATGTACTGTTGAGTTCACTTCGTTTAAAAGTCTACTTAAATAAATATTTTAATAATATTAAATATATTATTATTTAATATTTGATCATTTCATGATAGTTTATTTAATATTTTTAAAAGTAGGTATATAGATACCTACTTTTAAAGGATGATTCATCAAGAATGCTCACCCCCTTACTTCTTCAATGATTAAAAATTAGATTTTTGGAAATTTTAACATATCTACTAAAAAATATCATATTTTTGAATTATTGAAATTGTTTGTATTACTTAAGGATGGCTCTGAGGAGTTATAACTTCTGTTATTCAAATGAGAACCCCTTTTCTCTACTTTAAATTATTTAGTGGATAATTTTTCTGGATACGTTAGTGTATCAATATCAAAATTCATACTAGCAGTTAAAAGATTTTGAGTTATTTAGTTTTGTATACTAATGATAACAGGTCCATGATAATGGGTTTATAAGGTGGAGGGGTAGGGGTGGGGCCACGATGATTTGAACATTTTAGTAAACAATATTTATCCAACAACAAAAAATATATTTATAAAAAAAACAAATTTTTGCCACGGGCTGACAAGTTGAGCAGGATAGCTAACTATATTATAAAGTAGGTAGTAAGTGGTTTTTAGTTTGTCGCCTTAGTTTTACCTGGAAAACTACTGAATCAAATTTTCTGCATTTTCACATATTTGTTCTTGATAATCCCCTGAAGTGTTTTGTATCAATTTTAGTATTCGATATCCACTCTGTCACTCTTTCTAAAAAGTTTTTAGCTGAAAATAATAATAAGCAAATTACTTTTGTTGATTTACTTTGGTAACACATACAAATAAATAATTTTGTTATTTAGTTAGCATGTGTCAAATTCAGGTTTGTCAGGATTGCTTACAGTTTTAGACCTGTATTTTTATAATATGTTCAAACCCCCCAAATGCGACTGTGTTACATATATGTGTAAAGTTAAGTTGAAAATCAAAGCATCTTACATTTTTACTGCCCCCTCCCTCAAAAAAAACATACATCATTGTAAAACGATACATTCATCGCTCCACTCAGAATCTAAAACGCAACCTCTACCTATTGCTGTATATTATTATTTAATATACAAAGTTTTGTTTTAGGGTTTTAAACATAAGTTTAGAACAGTAGAACATCGTATACTCGTTGTGTCCGTTCGTCCGTAAGGAAATTATAACTGATAGGTTCATCGTTATGTTATTTTTGATATTAAGATATTAATTTATTTTCCGTCTAGTTACTGTAGTAACATATTCGTAGTTACGACGAATTATGATTTTTTGTATTGAGAATTTAAGATATTTAATTACGGTTGTTTATATTTAGATAATTACTTATTGTACCTATAAATATTTAAAATAGTTTCATACTAATTACTAGCCAAAATATACTATTCAATTATTTAAGTTTATTACGTTGTATTAAAATACGTTTGGAAACCAGGAACGTAGCACGCTCACAGAGGGAGCTTTCCTAACATGTTTAGTATGTACCTATTATTAGTTAATCATAAAATGGTTGTTTGTTAGTTTTAGGTTTCTAAACATATGTTAAGAACACCCACCTTATATATATCCTTTGTGTTCGTCCGTTAGTTGCCAATACATATAGTTACGATTGTAGATATATTAAGGTATTTATTTATTGTCCATAGCAGAGGCGGACTGGGGTAAAAACTCGGACAGGACGATCATAGGTAAAGGCCCAAAAATTACACAAATAGACATTTTTTAATGGCAATAGCTTAGACAGAAGGGATTAGTACCAAGCTACAGTTTTATAGATTGCATAAAGTAGGTACCTACTGACAAAATAACCACGGTCTACTGGCCCAATAAACCTATGAGGGCCCGCAATCATAACAGCCCAGGGGGCGATTACCCACTTGCCCTTCGGCCCAATCTACCCCTGGTCCATAGATACTGTACATAAATTGTATATGGAATTATAATTTATTGCGTCGTATTAAAATGTCTAGAAATCGGGAATTCAGCACACTCGCAGAGTGAGCTTTCCTAACTTGTTTGTTATCTGCACACCATACGTCATAAGAATTGAACGTATAAAACATAAATAATTTTAAACAGCACATTAATTCATTGACTATTGTGGGTCGATTTTCATTTATTTGTAAATAATAATAATAATTAATAATACTAAAAAACTAGATTCTGAGCGGATCGATGAATGTATTTATTTTACAATAATGTAATAGTTTTTATTTTCATGGATCTGTCATCACCTTATGGAGTAATAAAAATGCTTGGATTTTCAACTTTAATATATTTTCTGGCAGGAATTTAGTTAGTACATTTGGAGGTCTGAAGTAAAATGTCACAGTGCTCTTCATAATAATTGGGAAAACAAAAAAAAAAAATGCGGGGAAGTAATAAAGTAAATAATTGTGACGAAAATGGGATGTACAGCAGACAGATAATATAAACTATCAAATTATGCAATATGAATTTTGATAATTTAATTAGGTATGCTTGTTGAACATATTCTGATAAAGATTTTCGATACACTGGGACGTCTGGACATTAGACCTATTTGTCCATATTGATATTATAGGCACACCTAAAATATACTTGACTCGAGGTAAAATTCATTATTACACTTCGGCATCATCCACGGTATAACTAGCGAATAAAAGGAGAGCTATAATATACTATAGGTATGTACATGTTATGGCATATGGATATTTTGTTTGTGTTCTTAGTGTAACAATAATTAACAAAACATATTTTGTTTAATTTATTTTTCGATTTGTTTTTTATATTTTCCTCATTAATTTCAGAATTAAAAACTACTCAAAAAGGATTCATCAGTAGTTAGGTAGTGTGTATAGCAATACTTTGAACAAAATTACTCTTTTTTTTCTACTAAAAATACGAACTGTGCCTTTTGATGAATGACTATCCTGTTCTATACTAGGATTTCATAATGGATTTTGAAATTACATACCTATATATATAGATTATAGGTAAAACAATATAGTGTTATAGTTATAGTGGCTAATCTACAACATTGATTGTTTGTGACGACCGACGAATGACGAATGACGAATGACAATTTGATAATCTGATATTCAATCTGAGTGGTGAGTACCTATATCCTATATCCTATACCTATATCCTACTGGATGCACATAAACAGTTACTTCAATATTATAGTATTATATACCTAGTGAGTATATCAGTACTCACACCTATCGAGTTATTTTACATTTTGACATGATATCGGGAAGAACTTAGAGTCTTAGTTTTTCATCCATATTTTTTTAAACCAATAATGCGAAAAGCTACTCATTTTCAGTAGGTATAATATTATATACCTATTGACATGAGTCGGTCAAATGTGGTAACCAAAAATATTTTGCAAACTACATACTCACAGTTCTTCCATGTACTTAAATATTTTAATTATATAGCTCAATATAATATATATTTCTTACAGGCGAAGAACATAATTTATTTAAAAGATTTCTCAAAAATTGTCTAATTCGCAAATAAATCATTAGTTACTTTTATAGATAAATCGAAAATGCGTGTGCATAATACATATAAAAAAGTTATGTAGGCAGGTATAGTATATTTATAAATTATAATGTGTATTATTATAACTTTTTTGATCTAACTCTGAATAATACATTTATTAGGTTCCTCTTATATGTATGCATACCAAGTTATAATTTATTATCAACATACAACTCTACTAGGTACTGAACTACGTATATAACTATATAAGTTATAGTACCCAGTCTCATAATATGTTTAACACGCGGTCTTGCCACTCATACCTAATTGTTTCCTGTATTGTCCACTCTAAAATCTCACGATATATGTAAGTATAATATAATAGATAGGAATTATGTGGCAGAGCGCTAGGAAATAAGAATTAATATAATATATAATAGTAAACTATTAAATATTAACACTTATGTAATTAAGCCTTAGCTTTTATATAGAGTATTTCAACGATCGTTATACTATGGCTAATTTTTAAACCAATTTTAGACCTATATATTGTATCAACTGCATTGTACTAGTACTATAATACATTTAAACAAGTAGTTAACGCGTCATTCGTAAGTATATTACCGTATAATATGTTATTATGCGGCATTTGATTAGTCATTTTTAATCAATATTTGGCTTACCGCAATACATTGGCGTAATATTATGATGACTATGGGTACACATATGCACATAAAATGTAATCGTATAGTCATATAGATACGTACACGTAATAACGACACAAACAACAATTTCATCACCAATTTCGAATAGGTAACGATATCGACTCTTGAATACTAAATTGATTAATAAAATATAATATGATAGGAGGTATTTACCCGTAATAATAAAACTTATTTTTTTACCAATAATTTCTAATCGTTATTATACTCTCAGAGATGTATATATTTTTTTAAACTTCACGATAAGATTTAAAAAAAAAAAATAATGAAAATATACAATGAGTATAATATAATCGTGAGCGCCTGATTAAACATAATACAAGGAGCAAAGAGCAGCCAACCTTGAACTTGGTCGATGTTTACAGTTGTTATAAAATATGTATTATACATAGACCACCGAATTTTTAGGGTGATAAATTATTTTTTTCTTATTATAATTACTTCTTATTAGATACCTACACAGAAAGTAGAAAAAATAATTAAATAGTTGTTATGACCTACAACAGGTCGTAATTCGGAATTATCCGATATTAAAAAAATAGTCTTGCTTCCTGAGGGACTCGGTGAAATGTTTTCGTGTTTTATTTATATTATAAGTTATTCATTTAATCTTCTTTGGATTTTTGGACTGCTCACTTCAGCGTCGAACACGTTTGAATGAAATTATAAATAATTTCTGTCCAACTGGATACTAAATGTTATATATTAGTTATATTGGATTCTCCCTTAGGCATTCTTATCTAAATCTGAGTATTTGAATTATAAACGGTTTTACAACTGTTTTAAGTCACAGTTATAGCGATTGCGTCACTTTTTCCAATAAGAGCAATCCAACGGTACCTATTGTTAATATTGTTATACAATACAATATTAGAGTTTTGACCACACGTCGTTTTTGCCAACGCCCGTCGCTTTAAGTAGATATATTATTACGTGTAGCTTGCATGTGTGTATCAGTGTCGAACTCTTAGAAATAGTTTGAAAATTTACTAGCTGAACCAATGGTGTACTAACCGTTTGTGGGGAGGAGGGGGGTGTATCGCCAAAATGTTAGGACTGTAGTAAGTTGTCGTCGGTCACCGTTGCCGGATATACGTACTCGGATGTTGGGTGCCCAGTGAATAACTTACCGAACCTGTTTTGAAACAACAACAAAACGTAATAACAACGCATTTATTATTCGTTGTATAATCTATTGACTATTACTTAGTGGTAATTATTATTATTTATTTACTCTCCTTCCACGAACGGGTGAGTCTTGAACTAGTGTGCTTGGTGTGCTCTATATAATGGTCGTGTTCAAAATGTATGACGGCGTGTAGTGCCCACTCGGGAAAAATCCAAAGAAAGTAAGAAACACGCGAGGTCATAGGTGTGAGCGCTACGGATCCTCCTGATTTTTAATATCAATCATTAAGTAGTCGAATAATTCATAGTTGTTACGAAATCGTTCACGAATCCAAAATATGTTATAACATACCGGTTACGTTTTGACAAAACTAATATTAATTTATTTGAAGTCTAAACTGTATAATATGGTATAACCTATTTGAAATTTAATAAATCATTAAAATCTTGGTATTGTTGGCTTATTTTAGAAAATAATATTATTGTTTGTTTACGAAAACGAACGTGTTCATTGAAATTTGTTATAGTGAAATTTTCATTTTTAATTAATAGGTATATAGTGATAGGTGAAAAAATATCTGCTGGAAAAAATAATACGTAAATTAACTAATCAATTAAAATTAATATTCACACAGAAATATTTAACACAATAGTGTCAATCTTAAATACATTTACTTATGTAGTTGCTATGGCATAAGCACTCAGTATCAAGTTAGAAATTAGAATTAAAATATTTTTTTCAATATTAGGCGTGTCATATGAACTAATTTATATAATCATATGTATGCTAATGCATTAGTTACATAATTATAAGTTATAACTTGTACTTATAATAATGATAACAACCAATTCAAATATCATTCTAATCTGTTAAATAATAATTGAATTAAAAAAGTGTTGAAAAGAAGCGAAATGTACACTTATTATGTTTAAATATTACAAATTACAATAATAATAATTAATAGACATCATTGTAACTTTTTAGAACTGTTATATTATTATAATATTTACTACGATAGTATGACCCACATTAGTCAAATGATACCTTTATAATATGCATTAATGTTTTATGTGTCTAATACTATAAATTATTCATTTATCATTAAAAATCAATTAAGTACCTATTTATTATATCAATTTAAAATTTGTTTATATTGAAAAAGTTAAAAGTTAAAACTAGATTATGTTATAAGTTATAACATTACTGAATATGGCGTAGTTAATTGTATCGGAATTTGTTGTTTTTATACCAAGTGTTGTACCTACTTACAAAGATGTAAAACAATAATATTTAAGTACCTATAATCAGGGCTACATTTAGGGGGGGCGCTGTGTACAACTGCCCCGGGCGCCAGTATTTTAGGGCCGCCAAAATTTTGTAGTCAGACATTTGTTTACTTGTGAATTATTAAAATTTTATAATTTTAATTATTTTAATAACAGTATTACCTACATAATATAATTTAGTATAATAGTATCATAAATATAGTATTATGCTGTTTGAAATTGTTTTAATTAATATCAATTCGCATAGGTAGTTTTATATAATTTTATTTTATTTATTCATGAAGTACCTACATAATTATGTTAAAAAAAACAACTTATATGATAAATTATAAGCAAGGTTTAAGTGACATAAATTGAAATGTATCTTTGCGGAGAGAGAATCAAACAATTACTAAACAATATTTTTAAAAAAAGCACACATTATAAAACAAATATTCTTTTCTGTGTTCAAAATATCTAAAAGGTTAATGAGGATCTATCTCCCATATTTTCCTTGGGTATTCCCACTAGAGCAATTTTTTTTACCGGGGCTTAGGGTTTTTTTGCACCGGGGCGCAAAATGTATAAATGCGGCACTGCCTATAATGTTATTACCTATGTTATGAATGTCTTGATGGTTATATACCTATGTTTATAATTTATGAGTTTTAAGAAGATGCCGATTGGTCTTTATAATTACTAAGCGCCCCTAAATAAAGAACATATTACCTATACACGCGTAAAAATATCTTACAATCGTGAATATTATTTTTATTTTATCAATTTACCTTTTGTATAAATAACATATTAGTAAATTCCAATTGTATTAAGGTCTTAAACTGAAAATATATTAAAATGATAATTTTTTACTGAAAGAGTTATTTTTTAACTAACTTTTTGTAAAGAAATTAAAAACATGAATAGTACTACCCTACAATGGCGGCAATATAATATAATATTCGCAATAATTATAAATTATATTTTACACGATATATTACTGTTTTTAGCGCCTCAAAATGTTGAGTATAAAAGAGCATTGTAAGTTGCCTATATAAAAAAAACCTGGTTCCTAGTACCATCACTTTTTGCACTTGCATATTAATTAATATTTAAGAAATAAAAAACATGAATATGGAATAATCAATAATCACTCTCTTTACACGCGTCTAATCCAATTACTAATTAATTAATTTGTGTAGTTGTTGTTTTATTCTTATAGATTTCTTGTTTTATTAACATTCATAACTACTATTTTATATACTATTACACTATCCACATTGGTACGACCTCTAGTGATTAAAATTGTGATATAATATGTACTATACTTTGCATGATACTCCTTACCAACGTGTAAAATATGTTGCTGGTAACAAGCTTCATATTACGGCGTTTTCGTTTTATACGAAAATATTAAATAATAAATAATTATAAACAGTAATATATGTTGACAACATAACATTGTTATATTATATTATATATAAAAAATCAAATAACACATTAAGTAAAAAAATACATAAAACTAGCAAGAAATATTTACATTTGATTGGCATAAAAACACATTGACTGGAGAGGTAATATTCAAGAAAGATTTACAGTGGATACGGTGAAATATAAATCATTTTTTATGGTAACCATAACTATCACCACCACCACCGTAATTATTTTGTTGATTTTCGTATCCACCGCCATATTCGTGGTGGTCATGTTGATCGTGATGTTCATGGTGATCATGGTGGTCATGATGTTCTTCTACCCAAACCTTTTCCCACACTGGCTTGTATACTTTCTTCCAAGTGGGTACCTGAATCTCTTTCCAAGCTGGAATTTTGTGTTCTTTCCATTCGGTCTTGTACTCAAGCTTTTTCTCAGTTACCCATTCTTCTTTCTTCTCTGTTCTCCAAATTTGTACTTTTTCTTCTTTCCATTCTTGTTTCTTTTCAGTTATCCATTCCTGTTTCTTTTCTGTCCTCCATATTTGTACCTTCTCTTCTTTCCATACTTGTTTTTTCTCTGTCGCCCATTCTTGTTTTTTTTCAGTTTTCCATACCTTATTCCAAATTGGTTTCCATATGAGTTTTTTTTTCCACAAATCATGTGCAACATATTCCCATCCATTTTGGTCTTTGCCTAACTGCTTGGATCCGGGAACGTATTCTTTGACCCATTCCGGTACATAGGTCTTCTTCCAGTCAGGTACCTGAATCTCTTTCCACACGGGTACTTGTACTTCCTTCCATGCGGGCACTTGGACTACTTTCCAGTCGGGTACTTTAACTTCTTTCCACACTGGGACTTTAATTTCTTTCCAAACTGGAGTCTGGATAATCTTCCAATCTGGTACTTTTATTTCCTTCCAGACGGGAACTTTGATTTCTTTCCATATCGGGACTTTAATTTGTTCCCAAGTTTTTTTCCATACCTCTTGCTTGACGGTTTTCCATTCTTGCTTCCATTCCTCTTTCCAAGTTAATTTCTTTTTCCAGGAGCCTTGTGGTTCTTCTTGATGATGAGAATCATAACCAACTACATCTGAACCATATCCACTATCAGCGCTGAAATAGAAAACATTTAAAATGTTTAAAATTTATTGAAATTAAATGTAGATAATATCGATAGTTTTAAAGAAAAAAATAATTGCGAGCTCTTTATTTATATGCCTAAGAAAAACTACTTTTATATGTTATAATATAGTATTTTGATAAAATATGTGATGTATATTGATGTTGGTTACTTTCGTACTTCTCTTTCAAAAGTGAGTTTCACGGAATTATAATATATATTAACCATATAATATCATCTAAGTCATTAAGATATCATAGATTAATATAATTTTAACGATACACAATTCAAGGATTATTCTCAACAAAGATACATATAATAATGGAATAAAATAATATGTAAATACATGGCTGTTTATGAGACAATAGGTACTCAAAAGTACTTCAATAGTATTATTATTTTATTTATACTTACTGCTTCTTTTGACGCTGAACTGGCTGTAAAGACTTTTCTGGTGCTGGTGTCGGTAAACCAACTACAAGCGATACTGATGCAATCGCCACTAACAGAGATTTCACTAGCAACTGAAAAAAATTATATATTATATAGTTATATATTATATCATTCGTGTATTTAATGCAATATTATTATCAATATGGCGATACACGATAAGGTATTTAACGATTTGTATTTATTAATTATTAATAAGTATAGGTATTTGGAAGGTAATTACATACCTACCTAATTTAAGTAATTATAATAATGATATATTATAATATGATGCCTAACGATTTTTTATGTCGGATTTTAATTTTAATTTTACACATACCGCTATAATGCTACATATATTTTTCTATACCTAATCTATTGTTTTTCTTTAACATCCTAAGACCATTGTGCATATTTTTACCTATAGAAGTATTAACCTTAATTAACATATTAAACATGGCTACTCGTCACTCGATGAATTTCTCTGGTTTACCCAAGTATAACGGCAATAAATCTTGCTACAATTTGATAAACGTTAGTTTACTCACATAAAATATGTATTTATTCTAGTGTTTAAAATCAGTGAAGTAATAATAACAATGAAATTGTTTTTATATAAATAATAGTGCGTATAAGTTATAAATAAGTAACCTATAGCTATGTTAAGATAGGTATATAATGCATGAGGGGATGGGAAAATAATGATAACGCAGTTCATGTCACAGAACATGGGAAAAAAAGGTTTGGTAGGTAGGTAGTGAAATGAATTACAGTTATCGTACTACTTTTGATATAATTATTATTCAAGTGTATATTATTTTTTCCCGCCAATATATTGCTCTTAAGTAACCATTCTTAAATAAATAATACAATCACTATATTCGTTCATTAGGAATAATATCAATGAAATAATAACAATCCATCAAAATAATGATTTGTATGATATGGTATTTATTGATACTTATAGTGATGAAAGCAGTATATTACATAGGTACTACAACAGGCTATACCTCTACAGTACTCTATAGTCTAGACATCTGACATGTTGAATACAGTGTGTTATAATATGACAATTCAGATTTTAGCTTAGACTTATTAGCTAATAATAATGTTTTGTTGGATTCATTAACACGATTTTAAAAAATATTACTATATAATAAATTTGATTGTCTATAAGACTCAAAGTTATATTTAGGTCAAGTCTCGAGTTACTATGATTTAATCATATGGGTAAAATAAACACATATAGATACAAGATATATGTGGCTTAACAAATACTTAAAAAAATTACTTTAAAAATGAAATATATGTTTCAACTAATACCGAACCTAAGTGATTCAATAAACACACATGGGTATTAATTAGATACTCTTTAGGTGGGATAGCATTATACGATGGCTATTATGGTCAAATCGTAGCTTGTAATTTGTAAAGACCGTATTTTATATAAAATAGATATAGTGGATGTCAATTGTCAAGGACCTACTTTGAAATATTTTTCACTTATTAAAAATAGTTTTGAATAAAAGTATTTTAGAATAAATAAAATTAGGTGTGTAATGCAGTTGTAACTTGTAGTAGGTATACATACAATATTATTATTTTACCGCAAGATCTTTAGTTTATCAATTAGGTTTCTGTTATTAGGATAATACTTTATTTAACTTAATTCTATCACATTATTAGTATATACTATATAAATAGAGTATTTCAATAATTTTGTATAAATCTTAAAATTGTATAATTTAATAACTTAAAATAAACTAATATTATGTTAGTGTGACATAATACCTATATTTTGTTTTATGAAACATATTAAGTTTAATATTTCGAAACTCTTATATTATATATTGGAAATTATAAGTTGATGAACTAAATAATAAATAGTTCAAACATATGTTTCATAAGTCATAACAATAAAGATCTCATGGGAACCATGTATTCGTAATGATGTTACATAAATTATACAATAAGAAAACGTTTGTACTATAAATTATAAGAAGATAAAATATGTTTGTACTTTGTATGTGATGTGTATATTCATATTGTTATGTCACGAATAAAAAATATTATAATAATTTAGAAATATATATATTAAGTCGATCAGATGCAAAAATACTATTTTAAGAGGTAGGATACCTAGCATACTAAGTAGGTATTACTAAAGAATTACAAGTTATTAAACTGCAGGCCGATGAAAAAAAATGAAATACTATATAATAGATATAAAATGTTTGATAAAATAGTACAAGCGTATACCGTTATTTATGTGCAACCTTAAAAACAGAATTTTTACAACACAAAACTTACAGACGTTTTTTTAAACTTAATTTACTGTTTTGACTTATATCAAAAAAACCATTCATTACCTAATAACAATTAATAATTATACATGTGCAAAACTATTTTACCTATTGATACCTCATCAGTATTTGTATTCATAAATATATACTTTCAGGCTTTTCATCGTCAGGTTTATTGATTTTCATTAAATATAGAAACGCAGTGCTCACATAATTATTATTTCTATAAAAGTAAATCTGACAATGTGCAAATCCATTTATAGACAAAAATTATTTTCAAAATATTATACTAGGTTCTGGTGATTGTAGCTTTACTAATGTATGGTACCTATATATATTACATATAATCAATATAATATATATATAAAAGTTTCTTTTGTATGCGTATATATCATATAATAATATATCATAACACTATTATTACAACACTATTATAATGTATTAATAGTTGCTGTGATTCAATGCATGTATTGGCGTACTGGCAAAAATAAGATGACCGAATACATACAAACAGGTGCTCAGATCTGCAAACAGTTAAAGTGGTTGTGCGATATATGGCGAAAATATGTAGTGGTGGCCATCACGTATACTGAATAGTCGAGTGGCAAACATAATATAATAGGTATATTGAGTGAGATAAACACGATCGAATATAATGGATATAAAAACTTAGTAATAATAATATTTTAGTGTATAGGAAATATGTCGATAAATTTATATTTCGTAATAGAAAAATGTGTGTGAGTGACACACAAATATTTGTATAAACAATACTAATCATATTATATAAGGATTGTGAGGAATAATTTATTAAATGAGCAAGATACGTGTTTTTATAGAAGTAGAGTATGACGACGATGCCGGTGCTTTCATCAACATTTGACTTAAAGATACAAATGAGATTAAACGATGTTATACAATACGCTATGGAAATTTCGATTTTAGAACAAAAACGTGCGCTCACCTATAATAAAATAAGATTTATCGCGGGTGGATTTAACATAATATTTTAAACGTATACCTACCTAAAATATATTATAATGTACCATGACGTTTTATTCTCGTGCCTGTTAAATATAAATCATTATAAATGTATCTGTCATTAAGTTAGACTTATTTTTTCCAGGAAGTGCCTAACGATTAGTTTTCATCAGATTATGTTTCCCCGCAGTACACGCACCGATTGTGTTTTAAAAAGTCAGTGATTTTGCTTTCGTTTGGTCGTCCTGGGCAAACACTGGTCAACGTGGTTATAAGTTATAACCATATTATACTAGTTATAAGTTATAACCATAGTATTATAATAATAATATTATATAGGTAGGTAGGTATAGGTACACTATACACGCCCATCAACGCGTTTAGGCATCATACACGGACCGTGTCATCCGAAAGACGTTAACGCGGGGTACTGCTGCAGTGAGCTGTGAGGTAAGCCGGCTATATATTATAATATTATAACAATAATAACATTATATGGTTGTTCGCTGGGCAGACTTTCTTCGGGTGGCCGTAAGGTTGTAAGACTTGAACATGAGAGAGAGGGAGAGAGAAACAGCACTTGACCGTAGATCGCGTTTTCGTTGCAGGGTGCGCTTCGTTGGTCATCGTACTTTGAGAGACGCGCAGAGAGCGAATGCCGAAGACTTGTACCATTATGACATTATATGCGTGCGTATTATATACAGGTATAGTCGTATACCTATCATCGAATAATCGTGTGTTTGTTTCTGAACACGAAATTTCTTAGATTTTGTTATTCAAAATATGATTTTCGTTTTCCGTCAAACGCGTTAACCCCTTCAACACTTTCACCGCGGTCGTATTTGATATAACGACGTATTAATACGGCCGGGAAACGCATTCATCGTTTACAATACTATAATATACATTATACTTGGTAAATTTATATTTATGTTTATATATAATATATAATATTGTTCATAATCGCGAGCACTTTTGTTACCGGCAGTGTCTTTTAAATTGTATATTCTTATACACGTAAAAGCTTAATAGTGGAATCACGAGCCATTCAATTGACCGTTCACGTAATGGTTTATCATTTCGTCCGTTATATTATTGCGGTCTCATAATACGTATACATAATAATATAAAAGTCGAAATATTCGACCGTACGCATGTGGCGCAGCTCTCCGCATTGTGTTTGATAATAATTTCAATTCAATTGAGAAAATAAGCATAACGAATGGTTTTGACGTAATTAAATCTGCAGAAGAAAGTCCATTGATCTGCATATATTATATATATATGTAGTATACTAGTATTAGATACATTATACATATAATATCACTAAGACAAAAAAGTTAACATAAAAGCATAATATAAGGTACCCACGTCGTATAACTTAGTAACTCATAATAGCCTTACGATCGTGAAATCTGCTTCCCTTTAAATCATTAATTGCAAACATTGTCAATAATAATGGTTATAAACCTCTGTTCAAACTGTTACTATAATAGTCGACTTAATAATATAGGTACATTTCAGGCCATGTGTTGGATCATAACAAAATATTTAAGTAAATGCATATTACGTATTAATTTGATAAACATATGCGTAAGTACATATAATTTTACTTTGAAATTGATTACTATATTATAATAATATTATATGTGATCGTGGTGATGTGGTTGAACAAAATTCGTGGAGTTTTAATAGTGGATTACAGCCAAAGAAATATAGAATAGATTGCTCAACGAGAAATTAAACATAAGTAGAACACGTTTTATTTGTAGCTAAGTAAGAAAAGATGATTGTTGCGTAAAAAAAAAACGCGACGAATAAGGACATAATAAATAATGGAATACTTTAGTGTTACACATTATTACTATGATGTGCGAGCATATAAGAGATGACAACATTTTGTCAAACAAAGAATGCGTTTTTCCTGAACTATCTTCAATATCATTTCCGTTTTTGGCATGAAAAAAATATTTTATTTATTCGGCGTACTTATTTCTAAAACACAACATAAGAAAACGCCAAGTACTTTGACTCTAATATTATTTTTATTTCTGAATTTATTAAATAATATGTATTTCCATAGCATTTAATTCTGGTATTCATATGTTATGTATGGATATATATGTAAAATTTATTTTGGAATCATCAGTTGTAACTTGTAAGTAACTTGTCTATGAACATGTTCATACACTGAAACGTGTTCAATTTTTCAGATCGTGTAGACGTGTCGTACTATTTGATTTTAAAATTAATTATTATTTAATAATGATATAGTTAACAAATAAATTAGAGATAATTTAGGTAATTTTATTGAGATTCTAATTTCTAACTTAATATTTAAACTCTTTTTTAATAATAGGTTTATTATAATTAAAAAGTGTATATAAGCATATACTTATTAAATTAAAAATCATAACAGTTTCATATATTTATATATAGGTAGGTAGCAACTAATCGTTTTTACTCTTTTGTGTGTCTGAGATTTTAAAATAAAACATTAAACCGAATTTATTATATAATGAATAACTATAATATTATTTTAATACATGTTGGCTAATTGAACCATCGTCCACTAGACAAAGTTTCTGTTTCGAATTAAAAGGCCTCACTTGACTAATAATTTTTCCAGTGGTTCTCTGCTTTTATAAATTTAATTTCCCGTTATTTTATGGTTACATATTATTTGGATTCAATTTTACACATACACCCAATTACAAAGTTACATAATCATTGCCCACATACGAAAGTACACACGAAATATATTAGACAAAATAAACGAAACAATATTACATTGCCTAATAACGAAAATTTGGCATATATGTTCTGGTCAGGAACTCTTTAATTTAAGATAAATAATAAATAAACCAATCAATTTCCATGAGTTACCGAATTAATACGATTGCTATTATAATATTCCTCTATCTGCACGACGTGACTTCTTTCACAATATCATTATACATGATATAACTAATGACATTTGTATTGTTTGGCAATTGGAATCAATGATACATTATTGAAACATATTATGTAGTGAGAAGTAGTAAAATATCATTATTAGAATGGCTGATAAAAGAACGTATAAAAAGTAAAATGCAATAAACAAATACTAATAATAATTTTAATTCTAATTATTTAACAGTCTTATGTCAGAATAATAATTTACAGTAGTATTGCAAAATGCGATACAGATAGTTTTCTATCAATTGTAACTATAACAAAAGATTTATCTATACCTATTACCTATAGTAAAGTAAAACAACTATTTAACTTTCATTAAATGTTAGACATTTTAATCTAATATCAATATTATTTCATAGCTTCAAATTATTTGGTTTATACTTATGTAAATTACATATCATTTTTTTCAGAATAAAATGTCAAAGATCTTAAAAATAAATTAATCTCATACAAAATATTCCTATTGTCTAAAGGTTTTATGGCATGCAAATATGAAAATGCCCCCAAACCTCCCAAATCTGCAAAAAAGTTCAATAATTACAATCAACAACACATCGTTTGATTAATACAGGTAGTCCCTCCATCTCCAATCATACATTACGTTCAATTAAAGTCAGTATGTAAATACCATTTCCAAAAAAGTATCCACTATCTATAAACGTTTTCGATCTCGCTTAACAAATCGGTCAAGCCCCCTCAATTGAAAAACTCAACACAAATAATATTTCCAGAAATCCACTTAGACGCTTGTCTTACCTATGGTGTTCAGATAAATGTTAAAATAATGATAGGTATTAATAAAATTACCTTCGGTAATTAACCATCTATTTTTTAAAACTGTTCACCACTGGGTGACTTATTTTACTCTACGATATACCAATAGTCAAACCTATAACAACTATTAGCTCTTACACTTATTGCAAAACTTACTATGAATAGGTATCTAATGAGAAATAAAAAAAAAAATGCATATTATACTTAATAGTATATAACCTCAGAAAATATCACAGTACTAGTACAGCACAGGTTACATTTAATTAATTATATATATATACATAATGTTATATTGTTCCCTGAGAAAATTACAATGAAAATTACTAAATGTATAATATTATTTAATATAACTTTTTACATGGATTATGAATAAAAAATTGAAGTGTAATAAAAAAGTAACATTTTAGTATTTTACTGAATTCTATAATAGACGATAGTAAATATTTTTGTAACTAAACAATTGTAATCACTTGTCATTTTAGTTTATATATTTTTACCAACTATATTTTTAATGAAACTAAAAAAATTATACCTACACTTAGGCGAATTCAGTGAAATTTCAATTTAAAAATTGTGTAATTGTAATACACAAATATTAACAACGCTCCTAAAAAAAATAAATTATTGGAAAGACATAGTTATTTAAAATTAAACTATCATTTATTTTTATGTACCTAATACGTATGCGGCTATGCCTATTGGAAATTCGCTATTGAATATATTATTAACATTATTTAAATATACGAATGATCTAAAAAATGTATCTTTGGAGGATTAAAATCAAATATGTTGTATACGTTGCAAGAAAAAATGTAATTGCAGGTATTTTAGTAGGTAGGTACCTAATTTTATAAACGTTGTTTTGTAATATGAATGTTATAGAAGTACCAACCATTATTGATTGAATTGTTTTTCGTTCGTTATATTTAATAGTGATGTGTATACTGTGTACATTGTGCATGACTACATATTTTATCATGTACGATATATGTATATATATACATATAATATACATGACAACTACAAGTTACAAACATATATATTATGTTGTATAAATATCTGTCAAAGCCTTACAAGTTTTTTTTGTAAACAATTTGTAATAATAATTGTATTATCGTTAGAAGTTACTTTTAGAATAGAAGAAATGTTTAATATTTTCAATTTAACTTCTTCAAAATAAATAAGTAAAAATAAAATACTTTTGAAATTTGCAAATTTTAAATTGGATTTTACTGTACATATTATATTATAAATTATATAGTTAAATCTCATACTAACTGTAACTATAAATATAAAATTACACAGAAAATGTATTTAAATGAGTTATGAATAATTTATATGTCTAACAATAATACAGTTAATTACAGTTAGTATAGTAGTATCGCTACTCAATGAGTAATAATACCTACTAATTGTAAATTAGTAATTATACTTAAGAAGTTCCTAGAGGAAAAGTATTGTTTTTACAATCGAAATCAAATAAAACAATTTTTCTGTTGTGATTTTACTACAGTATTAGATGGGATTTTAAATTTAAAAAAGGTACCGCCTATCAATTACAATTACAGTAATAATTAGTTATACTTATAATATTATAATTGTTTTGTGAATAAAATGTATACAACATTACCCTACGCCATATAATTTGAATGTCGCATGTTTGTTAGGTTCGTGTTATTAAGCTGTGCTTACCATCTTGTTTGGTCGTGGCAACCGCGACGGCGATACCAAAAATGAACTGCACCCGCAGACACCACCACTGCAGTAATAGCAGTATTATGATTTTGGCCGACTATATTATACTGCAGCAAGCCTAAACCGAGAAAACGCACTGTACCGAAATCGCCGTAAGTGTTTGCTTTTTATATGTTTATGAACAGAACCAGTGGGGACCTATTACATATCGTATAGGCACTTTGTCCGTATATATAGATCTTTCGGACATCATGGCGAAAGGTCTTCTCCCGGAGCCCGTCATCATCCAATGCCACCGCTACAGCAGCGAGCCGAACCCGACGACCGCGACCAAGCGCCACCGTATATGTTCGCGCACCAGTTATAATAGCACATTATCACTTTCGTTGAACCCTATTACGACCCCAATAACGATAATACTTAATAATAATAAAATCATGCAATCACTAAGTAGCCGAGAGTTATTTTTCTTTGTAATGACCGTCGTGCACTGCCCGAAGATTTTTTTTGATTTTACCCGATCGGGTATAATGTCTATTCGATCACTTTTTTTTAAATTACATAGGTACTTACCATATTTACCTGCTTGATGCTTATATAATAAATAATATATATTATATTACGATTCGGAAATCCATACATACACAACCTACATGGTATCTAATACATTATTAATCAAAACAATTATGTTTCCATATTCCACTTGAAATAATCATCATCATCATTATTTGAATGATGCAATCGATTGATTTAATGCAATAAAAAGATTTAAAAATATTAAAACTTTTCTTTATAAGGTAACTATACCAATAAACTGTTTTTGAAATACCTATTGAAACTGACAAGTGACAATCTTAATCTAGTTTTGAATGAAGGATTATTAAGCTATTTTTCGCAATCTGTAATAAATGATTTTAATTTCAAAATGGGAAAAAAACTTCAGTGTTAATTTGAGTGAGTGTACCTATTTAATACACTTACAATATTTGTTTGACACTTTCTAAAAATAAATAACTAAAGAATTATAATTTAAAACCCCATGTATTTAAATGATTTTTACGAAACCATTAATAGTAAGTTATATTGCATAGTTCAGATATCTGTAATTGATTTCAAATTATGAATGCCTTGTTTTATTTTACATACACTCTATATCTGTAGTCTGTACATTGTAATTATAGTACAGTAAACACGATAATAATTAGTGATTACGAAAATACATATTATAATATTTTGGTCCACTTTACAATAGGTGAGTAACCTATGAACTCTAAATATTACTGGCTAATACAAATATTATAATAAAAAATTTAAATAATTACAGCTACAGTAGGTAGGTACCTTTAATAATATGGTCGTTATATAATTTTCTTAAAAATTAATTATATCCATGTTTCCAACCGTTGCGTAAATTAAACGGTAAAAAGAAATAATTATTTATTTTATATGTTATGACAGTCATCATAGCGTTAAACTTTGGTGAAACAAAAAAAAAAAATTAAAAAAGTAATTACACAACTTATTGATAAAAACAAGTATCAACTAATGGATACATCAAAATAAAAATAAACTATTAAACATATTAATGTTATATATTATATATTATATAGATACCTAGGCAGTGGCGGATACGAGGGGGGAGGGTGAAGGGGAGTTCGCCTCCCTCCTTGGGCTGCCTTTTTAACGTTATTTTCTATTATAATATTTGGCTAAACAAAAAGACAATTTAATTTTTGAAAATTCGCCCCCCTCTTGGGTGACTTCTGGATCCGCTACTGCTACCTTTTTAGGTGCAAATGTTTAGCTATACATTTAGGTGCTCTTGCTGAGTAAATCCATACTCCATCATATACTTTTATTATAAAACAATTAGTAAAATAAAATTACCCACCCCATTTGACACTACTATAGCATTTTATATTATTATAATTTTACATATTGGCGAAGTAAAATTATTGTGATATAATTCAAGATGTTCAATCAATTTTGGAACAATCTCAATAATAATTAATATTTAAATATTTGATATTATTTTTTCCAAATCGATAATCGCATGCGTGAACTTTTTGAAATTATTGTCGATGCAATTATTTATATTATTATATATAATATATTTTTAAGAATACTATAATACTTTTTAGGAAGTAGCTATACCTATTCAATATAAACCATAACAACAAGACGTAACTTTGGATCATTAGCGGTATAGCCGTAAAGTTAAGATTAATTTCGTTGGTCGGTACAATTCCGAATCACGGTACTAATGGTACCTTGTAAACATATTATGTATAATACTATAATGTATTAATGTAAGGAAGTTTACAATCCGTCATTATTCATTAAATTTTTCCATTGTCTTTCAGAGATCGTAAATTCTTTTATATAGGTACTAAATATCAGTAAATTGCACTGTTTGAAAGAAATTAAAGCAGCACCTAGAGGAATAAAATAAAATAATATATGAAATAAATATTTTCTGCAAGCATATGACTGTCCGAGTAGGAAATATATATAAAAATATTTAGTTATAACTGTAAGTTACGTTAGGTTACGGTAGGGTAGATAACGTATAGTTATACTAATAGTTTAAGTTGGGTTCGACACGGCGTATTATATACATATATATCTCAGTTTTACGATTTTATTACTGTGTGCGACTGTAACATAATATTTTAATCATATTTTTATGGGAGCTACAGCATAATAAAGGATCGTAAATCAGATTGAAAATAGCATGTACGTAACACGATGATGGAGACTGCGTGATCCTTGAATAGGCGTATTATCAATGCGAGTACTTACGAATGTAGCTATAATACATGTATATTATATTTATTATATTTATGTACGTGTGCAGCTCTGCAGGGTGGCGTTAAAAAGCACATATTACGATTTCGCGCTACGCATATATAGGGTTAGATAACAACACGAGTAGTTTTTGTTATGGAAACGTAGTAATTGTATGTGGTCTATATATTATATTTTTCGTAATGTAATGTAACTATATGCATTGTTATAGCCACTACAACTGCTCACGAGTAAAAGTAAATCTCTAAACAATTCCGCACCACAACTCAATAGTATTTCCACGCCGGACGATCTACGAAAAATAATAATATTAATAGTGAAGTAACAAATGGCTAATTGGTCAGCACTCCGATCATGCCAATGGACACGCGCTTTCTTTGGAAAATTCGATTTTTCGTTATTATTTAGTAAGTTGTATGTATCTTACATATAAGTATTATACTCAAACCCCCCACATAAAAATTTGGGCCCCTGTATTAAATATTTTGGGGGCCTTATAAAATATTATTTAGTATAATATAAGTATTCCTTGGTATCAAAATTTCAATATTTCAAAAAATATTACAAATTAATTCAACGGGCTCCTGAACTCCAAGTCCAATAGCCCCCCCCCAGCCCTGATTATATACGCGTATAATAAAAATGTATGTACATTGTACTAAGACTAAACTTTTATGTCTCGAGTACAAATTTAAATTAGCAACAGTTATAATGTAGGTATATCAGTAAATTAGTAAGTATATTAATTTAATAGCCTATGCATAATATATTAGTAGGCCATTAAAACTAAACGATTTTTAGATGTACCAATGGGACAATATGGTTCCGTTATGAAAACGTGTAGACGACGACTTGACCAGTATGATGTAAAATAAGTTTTTTTCATCACTCGTCAATATATTAACTATAGTCAGTTAAAAAACCCATATTATGGTCTTGTGGTCATAAAAGTTTATACTTAAAATGACAACGTATTGCGGTCATACTTTGCATTTCATTTTTTTTTTTTCAAAAACCACACCTTTCAGTCAATGAGAGATAAGGATCTGAGATAATATTATGATATAATAATATTATAATTACTAACATTTATTCACTTCGCCGCGACGAGGCGGCAATGTGCGCGATGGCGACACACGCAAAACGTTGTCGTAGGTAAAACGTTGGGCAATGCATGCGAATTAGCTATAATGTATTACATTATCATTTATTATAACAGGTGATCCATTTAACGTAAAACACACTCTTTATTTCAGTAAACACTGACGTTATTAAAAACAATTTTTTCTATTTTTATTGTTGTTATTTTTTAAATTGTTAGTCCATTATATAGTCCATTCGTCTGAACTTTAAATACTTATAAATTTTAAGTTATAAGCTATAACTAATAAAATTTTCTAAAATTTGATTTGATAGATATAAATAGATGCTCCAACTAATATTTTGCTTCGGATTATGAATTTAAAAATGCGTGTCATCATTAAAAAATGTTGACTAACATTTAAAAAATAATAGAAATATTTTTAAAAACGTTAGTGTTTTCTGGAATGTGGAATAAAGAGTGCTTACGTTAATATATATGAATATATATTATAGTAACAGAGTGATTCAACCCCTAACCTCAGATAATGCATTCATTAAAATTCTGAATTTTAGAATTTTTAGGTAGGTATACTATATTTTCAAATAGTTCAATTTTCTTATTACGTTTAAGAAGTTCTTTGTGAACATTATGCTTTATGTACTAAGGTCTAACGATAATATAATATTTCTAATGATAATGGGCTTACATAATATTTAAAATATCTAAGTTGCATAAACAATCACTTAAGATAAAGAATCAATAATGAGCTAATGGCACTTTATATATGATTTAGTGGCCCATTATGATCTAGGGTCATTATATTTTAGTGAAGCATTGAAGGATTCAATTTTTTATGAAATTTACCATTAAATGTTTACAAATTACACTTAATAAATTCATATTAAATCCTATAACTGTCAAATCCTCATAGCTTATAAACCTATAATTATCCTTAACACATAAAGTTTAATAACTCAGTAACTACTCGAGTTCGAATTTTTATTTAAAAGCATTCACATTTTCAATAATATGATCAGCTTAACAATTTACACAAAAGGGTGGGTTTCATAAAAAAAGAAGTTTATACCACTGCATGATACTCCTTAAACTGCATAAAAATCTAAGTATTTGAAAATATGGCTTTTGAGCATAATTAAAAATTATAAATCGGAGTTTGAATAAATGTATTATTAAAGGATAAAAATCGTTTTAAATACCATGCTCACCATGGTTGGTGAATTATCGTATGTATATTTACAGATAGTTTTAACTTCCAACGGTGGTGGTACCTATATGACTAGACGTATAGAGTATAGTACTGTGTATGTTTTACCATTAACATATTTTTTTCAAGTCTATCGGCTATCGCGAAAGTGATTTCATATTTTTCCTATGTCACGCGTACTGTGTGTACAACGGCGTGTGTGTCGAAAGTCAATATTTTCTCAGATTCGTATAACTGTCGTGATATGAACATTTGTGTAAGTAATGTATTAAGTTTAATATAAATTACGCATCGGCGCTATGTATTATAAATGTGCGCGAAATGAGTAGTGAAAAAAATACAAACGTCTATTACCTATACAGTATGGCGAAGACGATCTTTGGTGGCCCCGAGGCGACGTACAATATGCCGCCTTAATTATATCATGTTTATTCATTCAAGTATGTATAGACGCGTATTTTCTGCGCCGCCGGTGGGTGTACTAATATACCTGGTTAACCTAGACCCGGTCAACCACGAATACTCGAACGGTATTGTAGGTTGGTCACCGCGCGGCCGATCAGCCAGACACAGCGCATTCGTAAAGCAATAATTATTATATTATTATTTTATTCCTGATGCAGCCCACGCCGAGTGTTGTTCGCGCTCAATATCGTTTAGACGAAGACGACGACGAAGGATTCGTTCTAATTTGATATTTTTTTGCACATTTATTACATTTGTAGTCAGTTACCAATAATATCGACCAACGTGTGGGATTTCCGAGGACACAATTTATGCATAGTTTGTAGTTTCGTATATTATCTTTAATATTTAAGTAGGCCAAAATCCTAATTTAATTTGATTTGCACAATTTATTTTATGAGTCGTATTTTTGCGTAGATTTTGCATAATATGTATTGGCATTCAAATATAATGTATGTTGCTAAAAAAATCTAACCTATTGCCGAAAACAATAATTTGGCTCAAATATTGAGAGAATAATTAGATACCTTCAATACAATCTATTTAATTTTCAGTAAACACTATTATTCGTTGTATTGTAAAAAATAGTTTTAAGGAAACGATTAAATAATAACAAATAAAAAATATTTGAATACTTTTACTCAGACACTTTACAACACTGAAATCACCATTAGCCGTATCAACTTTTATGATCTAGGTATCAAAATTATCAAACAAGCGTAAAGAGTAAGACTTCATTTAATAATGTAGTCATTATACGCGTAATATACTTGTAAGACAAAGCGTTATGTAATACACCATGGCCATTACTATAAAGCCTTCTATACTTCCTACAAAATATGTGATATATTAATAATCAAGTTGTTATTTGATTATACTCGACATACTCCTAGCACAAATATTAGTTGGTAAAAGTAATAAGAAATGTTTATGAAAATCGTTTTTTAGTACCCGTACCTATTTTTTGAATAGTAAACAAATTTACATTACAATAAAAACAGGCTAAAATCATCCAAGTCATATTTAATAATTTTTATAACATTTCCAAAATATAGTTTGGGCAATAAAATCATCATTAAATTATCTTATAATATTATTTATTTGTGTAAACGTTATCACTTATTATATAACATCATTATAAGACATAAGTCATAGGTTTTCGAATCAAGCTATTACTTTGCAAGGGAAGAAGTAAAAATTTCCAGCACTTTTGAAAATTATCGTGAAAAAAACAAAAAAATAAATAAAAAAGGAATAACAGAAATTTATACATAAAATCAATTTTTGTGCAACTCAAAAAATCACTGAATTCAAACTTCACACACCCATTGGCCATTATAGTAACTTACTCAATGAAGAGATAAAATCGACACCTTGCTACAATGCATATAGCAGAGCGACTCCCCCGCTTTTTTTACTTATAAACTTTCATTAATGTTTCTTTAATTAGGCATCATACGTTTCCTTTATTTTATTTTTTAAATTATATAATAATACATAGTATTTATACTTGCTTACCATATACCTATATCGTCAACAATATTTAAGTAAATACTATAGTACCTACATTTTACTACTTAAAATACAGTAAGCTTCTAGATATTTTATAGTAACTAAAACCACAAATATTTGTGTACATATTATATACCTATATTATGCTTGTATATAATATTTTAATAAGTATTTTCTTCCGTTACACCTTACCTTAGAGTTTTTTTTTTTTTAAAGCCCTTTCCCTTTTTATTTAACTACACAATATAACTATAGAATACTGCAGATAGCATCCTATATATTATTATACTATACTATAATATATTTAACGATCACTATTAATTGTGAAACACGTCGTGATTAAAGAATGTAAATAGCGTAGACGTGGTTGGGACGGTTGGGTTAAAGACTACAACCCTTGTTTTATTACGATCATCTATTCTTTTTTTACTTAAGAAGTTATGTTTTACGATTTGTTATGTATAATAAGTACATATACATGTTGAACAGTCAACGTACACTAATCATCATTTTGAAATACAATGAGAAGCGAAATACAGGTATATAGTTACTGATTGTATACTTAATATTACTAACGCAACACGTCTAAAAACACGTT
>WHPZ01581819.1:1842-25047 GCA_016617965.1 Macrosiphum rosae
TTCCATATAACCTTCTTGGACTAATTACTATTCATAAAATAGGATATAATAATAGTACGTTTGGCTTGTTCTAATGATACGTGTTATAAAATAATATTATTCCAAATCGTGAACATTAAGTGTATACTCATTTTTAAAAATAAATTAAACGCATCTATAAAATATAATATACTTATTCTGTAGTTATAAGCTTGTACCAATGATAGACAAACAATTATAATTAATCAATCGTAGGTATATACACTGAATAAAGAAAACAAAATGTGTTATTTTCAGTACCTTATGTATAATATGTTTCTTATAAATATATAAAAACGTATATATTGATTTTATCTTGTCCTAGGAAAATAATAACCTAAACTCATTTTTTTCATATGTTTTGTGATATATAGAGTATAGACCCATTGATACTGACTACAAAAATACAAAATATAGGTACCTAGGTATAATTACCATATTGTTTTTGTAGTTCATATTATCAATTATCTAAGTACATGTCCATATAGGTTGAAGCCTATTATTTTGTGAAATACATATTATACTAATAAAATACATATTACCATTATGTTCAATTTTCGTTATTCTACCACGGAATAACATTCTAAAATTTGTATTTTGCATATATTGTATTATTTTAGCATAATATTACTTATATACACAATATATTCTTATCTTATTTAATGTGTGTATTACCGCTATTAAAAATATATTATTATTTTTTAAATGTCGTAATATCATTGTGTCATTGTGTAACACAATTCACATTTGTAAAGGAAAATAAATATTTACTTTTTTTAATAAGGATGGGTAATATTCTCAGACGTATAATGTTTTGAAATATAACTTGCAGTCGTATTAATTCTTAACAAAACATAATATTATGGTGTTTGTATTTGATATGACACCAATGCAATTCAAATAATAAACAATTCAACCAAATCGTCCATGTTGCCGAAGGTCTTTTAAAATTAAAAAAAAATAAGCAATTCTGCATATAAAAATCATTATAATTTATAACAACACGTTTTTAAATGATAATATTATTAATGTTTAATACTGAATGGTACAATAACTTGTTTTTGTATAAGACCACTTTAACAATAATATTTTTCATTTCCATAAAGCTGTTTATTTAACTACTAAAAACTTGTTGTAATACGAAATAAATCTCGTAGTTAGCCGATATAGTATCAGCCATGTCAGCAAACATAATATACTGTTCTATAATATAATATCATCATTATAGAACATAGTAATTTTACTACCTATATAACCTATATATTTAAATATATTTAAATATTAAATAATGTTCCACGATAGCTGTGATTAAATACACAATCTATAACTATAAGATATTTAATAAGATTGCTATACATTGATAATATGTACAAATAAATATTCGATAAGCTTTTATCTTACATTCATAAAAAAAGTATATATACATTAAATTACATAGCATAATAATATTAATTATTTCATTAAATTATAATATTTTGCATGGACTGCTCGCTGTAAATTACATAAAGTGAAATCCTTCTATTCACGGACACATTACAATAATTATTAAAGTTTGACGATCGTTATAATTGGTACCTGTCCCCTGATGTAGGCTATGTAGAATTCATATTTAATTTAAAATTTAAACCCTTTGAAAAGATGAAAAGCTTTAGTAAGTTTTTGTAAGTTATGGTAGCTTAAATTCAATCAATAAATAGTGTTATCACTTGTATAAGGGAAAATAATGAAAACTACATTAGAGTTAAAAATAAATAAATTACATCATCGTTCATCCTAATGGTAATACAGACACAGGACAAGTAGTTATAACAGACATAGGTAGTAATAATATTAAGGATAGTAGCTTTAATGTTTTTTTACTGATGTTATCTGCACACATTACCACGGTTACCACGACAATAAAGTAAATTAAGTAAATAAAGTAATTAAATTTCATACTTGACCTAGCTAACACAGTGAAGCGGAGTTCACATCTGTCATCGTGTCACATGGCTTTTATCTTATTCTGATTGGCAGTTGTAATCGAATGTTATCATTCACTAACCATGATCTACCGAGAAATTTCAAAAGTTGGTCCGAGCTCAACTTTTGGACACGATAATCAACGTAGCCGTGAACCCCCTGTTAAAGTTCTAATTTATTTACTGATCGATATTATATTTTTGACATAAGATACAAATATATGCACACATTAATACAGTTACCTAGGCAATAAAATAAATACCAATTTAATTTCATACACCACCTATTTAACACACTATAAGACTTATAGTATAAGTGCAATTTTTTACTGTATTACTATACTTATATATAGGTACTGATTTGCCTTATGTCGAAATGCGTATTATCATGAATACACCAGTCACCAACGTAATTTATCACAATAATTTATAGTACAGCTTCTATATCTTAAGTATAGGTACGAGAACTCTATCTAATATTTTATTACAAGGCACTTACTACCTATGGCTTTGTACTATAAGTACTGCTACAGACCTACAGTGTTCACTCATACCACCCCCTACACCATATAATCTGTAGGTATTTATTTAAATATACGTATTATTATTATTGTTGTTGTTGATTCTAATTCGCCAATTAACCGGTGCACTGCGGTGGACAATGAACAAATATATTATAATGTAGGTGCGGATGTCCGGCGCTCGTGCGCCATAAAATGACAATAAATATTTTCGTTGACCGACTTAATGTCTCGTGAATAATTCGTTGTTGTCGTCGGGTCGACGGTAAGGAAATGATTGTTATTAATGACTGTCCACCGACACCGCCGCCGCCGCGATGACCCCGTCGTCGACGGCCGAGTGTTTATAATACACAAAATATTATACGATGGGGCGTTGTGTTGTGCACACGCGCAAAAAGGTTTCTAAAAAAAGGGTTGACCGCACCCGGCCAAGGGCCAAGGGTCAAGGGTCACGCCTTGTGTGTGTATTATAGGCACCGGACCATTGACCATTAATAGGTATATGTATACAATATAATATTTTTATTATAATATTTTATGTACCCATATTATATATATGTACCTACCTATAAACTACTTCTGAAGCGGGGTGACGTGAAATTTATTGCTCCAGGACCGCGTGCGACACGTAGTGGCACGCAATTTTATAATATCGCTATTAGCGCGAGCGCATACACATAATAATATATTATATATGAATTGAATTAATGACGTAGTAGTAGGAACACACGCGTGCGAGCCCTGCTGCAGGAGCAGGACCCTCCGCGCTGGCGACGATATATTTGCGAGTATATTGTCACAGAGATCATATAATAATATTATATAATATACGAAACCCTCTCGGGAAACAAATTTGAAACTACATACATATCATGCTTGCGGGATATGATACTCGCGTATAATATTACTACATAGCTGCGTGACGAAAATGCGCCAATATCTATATAATTAATAAAAGGCAATGTTTGTGCGTGTGTAAACTATCCACAACCAATAATTGAACTCGTGGTTCAGAAATATGGTACATAGGTAAACCTATATATCTGATGATGAAGATGTGCATCTCATCGAAGCCAATTTTTTTAATTTTGCGTTTTAAAGAGGAGACTCACAAAAAAAGGAATATTATTTTTCGATTGTACATAAGGTTGACATTGGTTACGGAATATAAAATTTTGATTGGATATAATTTTAGACTTGTAGTATTTATATTCGGTCAAAATCACTCGAATGACTGCAGCTGTGACGCATGAGTGTTAAATATCCTATTGCAGTTTATATATTATATTGGAGCTATTATAAACTGAATGTTGAAATCTACGGGCATCGCTGTGCAGGATTTGCTTGTAGAAGCCTTATTATATTATATGAACCAGACGATAATAATAATAATAATTATATTATTATTATTCAACTTCAATAAAGTATATCCAGAACTGCGCTGCGGAGTATTGCATGCAATTATCTATGCGCCGTGTTTAAGTCTGTTATACATATATTATTATATACATCTGATATAGGTACCTATATATGATATACTATATTAGATACAATTTTTGAATAGTGGCCAGTATATTATATTTATACACAAATCTCTTCGCACACAGTTCGGTTTTAACTGTTGATTTATAATATAAATACATACCTATAATACATATCGAGGTGCAGAATCGTGAGCCTGTTATCGGTCTGTTCGCACTGCAAAAGTCGTAACTGCCGCGAACACAGCTGGCAACGATTCGACGGTTAATTTCATATATACCGATGCAAATATTAGGGAGATGTTTGATCAACATGGCTAATATTATGCAAATATTAATAAGCATTAAATTCTGTCAATATATAGGTTTGTGTTATATGGACATTAAAAAACTGACATACAATAATTATCGATAGGTAATATAATATAATCGACATTCCGTATAAAAATCATGTTTTACCACGTCACGTTGAAATTGAAATGTTGGATTACAAAAAATGGAGTAAAATTACATATTAAAAATGTTGTATAGATTTTGGAAGAGAGATGTTCTATGGTAATAAATATAATATTATACAAAAGATTTAATTTTAAATACAGTAGAAATCGTTTATAATGACACAAGCTGTAATGATATATCGGGTCTTATGACCTTAAAGTAAAGAGCCTGAAAAATGCATAGGTAAGTTTTATATATTAAAAATTTTATCGGCAGTTATTACTCAGTTATTACGGCCTATTTTCCTTGGTCCCTCTTATGTCATTAATAATACAGTAGTAATCGTTTACAATGACTCATTATAAACGATTACTACTGTAAATTATTCTGGACCATGTGTCCATGTACCTATTACAGCGTACCTACTTATACTGTTATAGAAGCCTCGATTTTAATACAACTATTTTTTGTGTCTTAATATCGACAGCGTCATAATATTACATATAGGTTATTAAACCTAATATAAGGTATTATCAGTGTTGGGAATTATCTAGATAAAATTATTTCTTTAATTATCTTATCTAGATAAAAGTAATTAAATCATCTAAATATATTCTCATCTAGATAAATGTAATGGTTATCTGTGGTAATTTATCTAGATAAATAATATAATAATAAGAATATTTTTAAATACTGAAATAGCCATTAATTTATGAGAACCGAGTAGTGATTCCAAATTTCAATATTATTATAGTTAAAAATAGAAATGCTTAATCAGTTTTATTTTGTTATTTTAATTTTATTCAAGTTGTATTAAAAATTAAAATTGAATATTATTTTAGTTGAGAAATTATATTAAGGATTTATTAGTTAATAAATATTACCTAATTAGTAATTACTAATAAATTACATTATTTATAATATAATTTAAAAACAAATTATCTATTTTTTATCTAGATAAATGTATGTGTATTTTTATCTTTATCTAGATAAAAAAAAATGATGTCATATTTTATCTTATCTAGGTAAATTTTGAATGATTTATCTGTTATCTTATCCAGCTGATTTTTTGGTTATCTTTTCCCAAGACTGGGTATTATACATATCATTATGTTTATGAGGTATAGGGGATTTTTTTTTATTGTCAACTATTTAATATCTTGTTGGAAATACAAAACACGTTCAAATTATTCTTTTACAAATGTGTCTATATGTTTTACATATTACGATTAAAATTATGATTTCAAATTGCGGTTTGAAAGGTATCTTTTCTTAGAAGTTTTTCTGGATTACGCGATGAAAGAATCGCTCTGTAATAATATTACGCGTGATGCATAACTCGCGCGTATGGCGTTTTTCGGATATATGTGTACAGCATTCTCACCCCCTCAAGACAATCCGCTACCACCGCCAAACGCGCGGGCGGGTCCCGGACATTCGTCGGCTGCTGCTGTTGCCGGTACCGGGGCGCGCGCGAGGGTGGTGACCATGGCGACGGCCGTACACTATGCGAGTATTTTGACCGCGGGGGATGGCAGCCCGCCATTTTATTTTCCACCACTTTCACCATCGGTACCGCCGCCGCCACCGCCGCCGACAACATATCCCATATATAATATATTACATTATAATACATATATATAGCAACATATGATCTCGTACGCACTGCACTTTCCCGAGATCTTTTCGGGTTTAAAATATTGTAAATATCTGAGCCAATCTGATGGTCTATATACGTCATTATTGTTACCTAGTTGATTGCAAATTACAACGATTATAAGCTGGTACCATACGAGAATACTGCAAGTGCACCGCTACAGCACTACAGTACGACAAACGACGCCCAATGGTCAACTAATGTTCAAATTGCCACCAAGCAATAATGATTTTTAAATTTTTTTAAAAGTGTTTTTCGAGTAAAACGTAAATAATATTCGTAACCTATCTATTCGCGCGAACCACAGTAGCTCACTCCTAAATCATTTCAATAGGTAATCATATTTGATAACGCACACGTGGAATGACACAAATTAAAAATTAGGTGTGCATACAATTTTTGTCGCCCATTTGAAAACTGCAATATTAACTAAATTAACGATTATAATTTTATAGTTATTCAATACTTACTGCAGTTACCACCTCTAAAAATCACTTGGAAATTTGTTTTCTCCTTGGTGCCTGTATAACGGATATTCCGACATTTTAAGTATATAGATGAGCTCATAATATGTGCGATTATAAAAATAATGTATATGATTTCAAATTTGTAAAACTTAACACAATTTACAATTATATTGTTATACCTTGATACTATATATATAATTATAAACGTAGGTGTCGACTTATACAAGTCGTGGCTGCACTATACCGGACTCTCGAATAGCTCGTCTTCTCTTATACACTCTAGACAGGGGGCACTCCTGCAGATCAAATTTATTGTAAATTACAAGGTTTAAAGTGTAAACATTACAATCTAAATTCTAAGGATACATCATTGATATCATAGTAATAATATGTGGCATTATTGTATACTATATATGCATGCACGAGTGTATACATAACAGTATAATATTATATATTATAATATTACATATTATTGTACACTCGACGTCGATGCGTTTCTCAAACGAACGGGTTGTTCGTCCGCCGACAATGATCGTCTTCTCCAGCATAGTTCGTGATTATTATTATTGTGACAGTCTCGTCGGCGCTACATCATCATCATTATTATTATTATTATTATTATTATTATTATTATACTTTTTCCGCGTTCAACACGTAGTTGTTGTTCCCACTTGCCGCTCGAGCTACTGCCTCCACAGCCATCGCCGCCGCCTTCGTCGTTTGATGATGGCATAATTTCGCTCGTCGCGTGTTGTTATTATTATTTATTTATTTTTATATTATTTTTTTACTTTTCCTCTCTTATTCGTCTTATTCTTATTATTCTTCATCTTTGCAGCCTAACTGTTGCACGCGGAGCCAACGTGTATAATTTAGCGTCCGAAATCTATTCACAAAAGTTCTTCACCCGCCGCTCTGGAATATATACATAATATTTTCCACGAGATAACTTTTCCTTTCACTTTTCAGCCTGTAGACACCACGATAAATATACCTTATACATTCATATATCTTTATATCATATAATATAATATTATATATGTTATAACAAAGGCCACAACAACCGAGAGACTATATTATATATTATTTTAGTGTTGTTCGTTTATTAAGCACGTTTTATTCAATCCAATATATAATATACACTGCTATTGAAGCGTGAAATTTCGTTTTGCGGCAAATATAATAATATAATTATTTATTGTGAGTCGTCCGGTATGACGTTTTTGAATTGGTAACGAAAATAGCCATCACGCTGTAGCTGCTACAGAGAACGCAGAACGAGCCGCCATATTCATTTAAATACGATATTTACATTATTATTATTACTTATTATTTCATATTATGTAGTATAATGTACGGAAAATCATCATAAACTGTAATACAATGAGATCTTATCAAAATTTCAAAACTGCAAAGATATGCGGCCATCAATTAGGGGACAGTATACCATAAAAGCCATACTAACTTACGCCAAGCCGTGTGACGGGAATTAATTAAAATATCGTACGTGATGGAATTTTAGTGCGTTTAAAATCGCATTATATCATACATATATGGTAAAAACGACCGCCACCGGGTAACCGTGCTGCACAGACGAGGCCGTTAAAACTCTCTACACACATATGTATATATATATATATAGCGACGATAACACGTGTTGTATAGCGGCTAAAAACAATTACCGTACACTACAATATGTGAGGAATCTGCTATTAATTACGAGCAACGGGGTTGTAGCTCTCTGTCGCACTCACTCGCTCATTCGCTCCATCACCATCACTCTCTCTGTTTTTCTCTCCCTCTCTCATTCTCCGAGTATAATATTATTATGATGTCGTGGCGTAATAGCTGCGCAGGCATGAAAGGGCGGATAAAAATAACGGTATATATATAATAATATATTGAGAGGATTTATAATAATATATTATGGTAAAAACAACGTTGCTGCAGCGAGTTTTCATAAATTATAAGTTCTATATTATAATATTCTCGCATAAATAGTCACTCATAACCACATATTATAGGCGTGCGCTGCAGACTTTGGTCGGAGGGCATGCGACTGATAAAATATACTCCCCAAAATTGTTTAAATGCCCCTAAATAAAATATATATGCTTACATTATAGCCTTAAAAATAATTATGATAATCATTTTTAGTATCACTGCTTCTTATAACTGCTAGGTGCCTATAGAAAATAATAGATTCAGGATTAATAATAGGTTAAGAATTTTTATTTTTTTTATGTTGAAAATAAAACATAATATTTATTAAAAAGGATATAAATATAATATGATTTCATAATTCTTGTCACATTAGTTATGTGCCGTGATCATAGGTCATCTTACAAATAATGTTGTTATTTTTTCTATAATGCATATATTATGTATGTTCACGAGTTTAATAATTATACTTTTATATGATACGAGTGTCCTCTGAAATATATCTACTATCTAATATGTGAACTTTATACATTGTGTACAATATATAGATCCACACATAATATATCTTATGACGAAAATCGAAAAGCGATAATTGTTGTAGAGATTACGATTGGGATGACGGTAAATTTAGCAATTTCAGTTTAAACCTCTTCGTATACGCATTTCGTTCTATATTTTTTATTGTATATAAGTATCAGTTATATAAATTTCTAGACTTGATCTAAAATTTCAACTTGATTACGTTCTCTGCAGTGTGTGTTTTGATACATTTTGGTTACTTTGAATATCCGTTGCAAGACTCAATTTACGTTGAAAAGGTTTATTTGGGTTGCTTACTATACGCAGTCAGCCATATTAATATATTATTATTATGATTGCAGCACTTGAAACTCGACGGTGGACTTGAGTGGGTAACGCGATATAATTACACTGTACCGTATACCATATATAACGACGAATATATTATATTATTATTATCACATGAATCCGCATCCGAATACCAAACTGAGTGGCACTGGTGTGGTATAGTGTGTGTCTAAAGTCCTCGAAATGCGAGATCGATAATGTCAAAGTGACGACGATATACCTACACACGGTGGATGTTTATCAAGTGCATAATATAATATATTATGTATAAAAGAGGGGTCCCCCGTTTTATCATTTAATAGTAAAGCAGGCAAATGGGAAAACGCTGTGGTCGTTTCATATTATAATATAATATATAGGTGCTTATATTATCTAATATAAATGCGCTGTACGGTGCTTGACGAGATTTATTATGGTGTACACTAAAACTATAATAATATTATAGGTATTATATCATTAATATCACTGAGCGAAAAGCGCAAAAACATATTTGATTAATTTTTAATACCTATTGGCTATTATATTATATAATACCTATATATATTCAGCTTAAAATCTGCAGTCGATAAATAGGTATAGTACATATTATATTATGTGTACATAATATTTATTATTTTTTATGAGGAATAAAGGCTTTGACTGTTGAGGTCATTAGAATACAAGTTGTACATTCGTTTAAATTGTATATATTGTTTTACATTATTTATAATATGATTGTGGATAAGATTAAAAATTATATTATATTATATTATAGATACATATTTACATTTGAAATGTTTCTTTACAATAGTATAGCATCTGTGTTGAGTTAATAAATACTACACTTGTATATTATTATGTGTAGATAATAGATATACATTATAATGCAGATCGAATCTGAACATTATCCTGGTCAGAATATAATATCATTATATAGTGTATACACCTTAGATCTAATACAATGAATGAATTGTGTACCTTAGTATAAACCGACAGAAAAAAACCCTGATGAAAAGGATTATGATATACAATTTCATCTCATATAGATACCTGGTACATAATAGGTCCCTACGTGAGGAGGTGGAACGTAATATATTATTATACAGTTGTATACACTCTAATCAGTTCAAACCTAAGAATGACAACTAAGGTTACAGACTCTCATATCCAACCCAGAAAGAAAACGTAATATGCAGAAGCTGTGTCAAACGAAAATTCACTTTCAGAACCAGTCTCTACCATCAGTGGCGTACGCAGGGGGGAGGAGGCTAACAGGCTGAACCCTTCCATATTTCCAGTATTATTATTACTTTAAAAAAAAATCTTTATCAACTTTCAACTGTCGTTAACTATTAAGCATATATTTTTTAATAGAATGAATTCATATTTACATAACAATTTTCCTAAAATAATCAGTAATTTTTTGATAAATGTATAAACTACTTGTATGAAAGACCTTGTATTAAATTTCCAAGCATAAGCTATCCAAATTTAATATTTTATACATTTTTAACTACAAATTAATTGTGGTTTTGTCAAAATTTGTAGTATTTGAAAAAAAACATTTAATGCTTAAAAAAATTATTTTGCCTTTATTACAGACCGAATCAGGGTTACCACCAATTTTAAAAAATTGTCATCTATTTTTGTTTTTCCTAATTATTTAAAAAAATATTGAGAATTTTCAATTTCGACCCCAAAAGTATGAACTAGATCCAATTTTCTTCCAAAAACCTCCATTGACGTTTATGATCAGAGCATTTTTTCTACTAGAAAACTTGAGAAGTTGAAGTTGTACAAACATTCTCAAACACCCCATCTAAACGTCTGCAATTATTATACTGGACAAAATTAAAATTAATTTCATTTTCAAGCACCCCCCTCCCCACCATTGGAAAAATACTGCGTACGCCAACGGCTATCATGTTAACAAAATATTCACTTTAAACTTAAATTAAATTATCAGTCCACTAATTTCCCTTCTTTCCTTCGTTCTAAATGCAGTGTTTATCGCCTACTTAGGACTATAAGGATCCCAAGTCTATTCATGTTTAATATCTCCTTATATAATTATCTTCATTATCGGTTCCTATAATATTCCTTCATTAATTAAATTATTTTAATTTATAATATTTTATATTAAATATTAATAACTACCTACAATTGTAACCGTTGACAATGATTTTATTTTTATACTTATATGATGTCCTAGGTACTTATATTATAATGTAGTACGTCGACTTAAAATATAAATAACTAATAACAAAAAAAAAAAGAAATAATTATAATTTAACATTTTAGTTTTTACACAAAGACAACTTTATGTTCTTACAACGAGCATAACATAAATTAATTTGTTACACATTCACATCCCTGTAACTATATATTATACATTTATACGCGTTTAGGTGTTTTCTCTAGACGGGTTTTCGTCGATGAGCTGAGTCAGCAAATCGTTTACCATATATAATATACATTTAAGTATATTATTTTAAAAAATAATTTATCATCGGAAACGAGCGTTATATTGTAACGACGATATTATTTGCAGCCGCCCGTCTGCATATATTATTATTTATTATATAAAAACCGACGTCTGTTGTAGGGGCACCACCGTACGTCGGGCCTACCTATAATACGCATATAATAATATATTATAATATATAAAATTAACCGGTGTGGAAGACAAAAAAATAAATTAATAAAATAAGACAATATAAAAATGGAACTACCGATGAATTCGTCCATTTTATCATATAGAAACAATGTATATAGGGTATATATTGTAATATATATATATTATGCATAATCCCACATTGTATGACGGCGATAGTCGTAGTAATAATAATAATAATACGCGTACTTTTCTGGAAGGCCGTGTGGGGGGAGGGTGCAAATGAGGTCTGCAGTGTTAGTTTCGCAGCGCGTATTATATAATATTATAGTCGTATCGTGTCGGGTCGCCAGGCAAAACAAGGTTAGGTCGACTGCGATTGGTCGAGCCCGGCCACCGGCGGCGCACCACTATGTACGTATATATATCATATAAGCACTGGCGATAATATATACATGTATATATAATATAGCGTATACCTACCTACACTCACACACACACACACACACTTGCGTGTGTATATATATATATGTATATACAGAGCAGCCCGTACAAAAGGGATACCCACGGGAGAAAGGAAAGCCAGTCCAGCCGTCAGCTAATTAAGGGTTGCGAATGTATTGTGCACGGGCGAGCTGCAGTGGCGGCGGGTAGACTCGGAGGATAACGCGCGCTCGAGTAAAACAAAGGACAGCCTTTACCGCCGACCCCCGATGGCGCGGGCCCTTTGCCGCTCTTCTGCCGGTTTGGGTTCAATATATGTATATACTATAATATATACTCTAATATGTAAATCGCGAGAGCGCGTGCGTGTGTGTTATATATCACGACCCGACCCAGGAGAAACGTCAACTGGAACACACGGGCGCACCCGTTTACGCATTTGCAAGTTTATATATATATATATATATTGGATAGTATAATATGTGTGCACAGCGCATATATAACACCGTCGTATAACATTATATATATTATTATATCGCGCTAATGGATTCGATTAATTATCCACGAGAGGCTTCTAAGTCCTATCCGTTTTCGTCGCAGCCGGATACGCAATATTATTATTGTGACGCGCGAAGTGTATTGCTTTTCAAGTCCAAAAACAAACAGTTGTTGTAGGTATCTATATGCGCGGCTACTAGGCTCGGTTTACGATGTATATAATAATTATATTATATGCTATATATAGGTCCTACCTACTATAATAATAATACAGGGTTACAAAGAAAAAATTGATTTATCCAATTTCAAATACTTAAATATTTTTTTAGTTTGTAGGTTATGAATAATTAATAATAATATTGTGATAAGTCATACTCAAACTAAAAGAATAAAACTTAAAATTTATTAATTATAGGTATCTAGTAAGTACATACCAATAGAATACGGCATTATATTACTTCAATATTTTTTTTCTTCTGTTGACGATGATGGCGCACGGTATCACAGTATCTTTAACGTCATAATTTCTCATGCAAAATAAGTACCTATAGTCTCATATGACGTAAGATTACGTGACCTCGGAAATCGGGTGCAGATAATTCGAATGATTCATTTTGAATAACTCTGTATAATAATAATAAGTCTGGAGTCTCGACAGAAAACTAACATATATATAATAATAACGATATTTTAATGTAACCGTCTTGTTCTCGTCGGACGAATAATTTCGTAAACGCGAAGCTTGCACTACAAAAACGGCCGAGCATTATTAATACATTAATAATATAATATTATGTGTTCGCCTTTGTTGCCTTTCTCCCGAGCTGAGGACGCTGTATCGCGTTACTCGGAAATCCTTTTCGGCTCGTTGAGAGAGGATCGCTCGAGACCACCCTATGTAAATAATTGTAGTCAGAACCATCCCGAATTAAAATTACAAAAATTATCGGGTCATAACGGTGAATATATTGTAATAACGACAACGTATTACCGGGAGCAACATAATGATGTAAAGGGATTGTAACACTGCCAATTAAGATATGTATTAATATTAATAATTATTATATGTACGTTCCACATCGATAATAATGGATGACAGTACAATAGCATAATGGCTTATACTCCATATTTCAGTCAAATTGTATGACGATTACCGACTCAAAATACCTATTAAAAGGCAGTGCGCGCGGTGTGTCAGATATAAGGTGTGGTTTTTGTCCAATAATCGTCCAAAAACAAAGCGAAATTCATAATTTTATTTTTACATGAAAATGTATTCCAATTTAATAATCTAAAAAATTATATCCATCCAGCATGCACTTCCACTTTCTCCACGTTAAAACTAATGATAACTATCGTTTGCAGCATTATCAGTCGATTTCGTGGTCAGCGATCGTATGTGGCTTATTCACGTCAAACTGTAATGTCACGTATCCGTGTAAAAAGAAGATATTAAGATTGACGTCACATGAACTTAGATTAACATTCCTTAAAGCCATCGTGAGGAAGACCAAACGCTCAAGGACTTGATATCGCAATGTGTGCCAATAGTAGCTGCCTTGTCCTGCTGATAGCTGTGCTGAGCTGAAAGATTTTTACAGGTATATAAATATAATTGATATTTTACTCGTACTATATCAGATACAAAACAAATAAAATAATACGTCATTATTCATTGCGATAAGCATCATAATAGGTATGTTGATCATATTATTATGTGTACCCAAGGTTGAGCCGATTGAGGTATTTAATTAAACAAATCAATGTTTTATAACTTTCAAGACTAAAGTTGTTATATTAGGACGTATTATATTATTTTATTTGTCGGTTGATTATTATGTAGGTAGGCATTAGTTTATAATACAACGCAAAGACGTCATGTCGACTCTGACGCGTACATCGAATATCGTACAATATATTTTACAATAATAATAGGGGCAGTCAGACGTCGTCGCAATGTATAGCTTACGTTTGTGTTCCACATTTTGTCGCCTTTTATCCACAGACGAACAGACGCCACAATATACAATGCCATTCATTAATCGCATCACAATCACACCTGATCGGTTTCGCACGCAGGACATAAAACGTAGGTACCTATGCGAACCACTCAGATTAACAATAATTATTATACGACGTACGTGCGTCATGGGTTCGCACTCCGTGTACATTATACATTTTAATATATAATACATCATATATATATATATAGATATTATTTTGACGTCCCTAAATTCATGGGTACCGTAATGTCGAGTTAAATAAAGATTATAATATTAAACTGTTCGAAACGAAATAAATCACACGAGTGTTTCGTTCTTTGATCCAAAGTATATAATAATAGTACTTACGTTCCTTATTTTTAGGTACCTACACGTGTCGCATAATATAATATCACAGACCACAGTCTTGCCCTAAAATTGATCATAGTACCTATACTTCGTATTATTAATAATATTATAACTAGGGCAGTAAATTGGTAGAAAAATCCATTATTTATAGCTTGATGCAAAATTATAAAATATAGCTTCATCAATACAAAGTTTGAATAAGATACGAGTACTAGGTAGTGAATTCAATTTTGAAATTTTTACTTTACATCTTGCTTCTTGATTTATTAGGTGTTATTTTATTCATTTTTTCAATATTTTAAATTATTTTCGTCAATTCTTTTTACACATATTTTTTCATTTTTGTCTTATCAATATTTTACACGATCTGAACGCACAACGTACTTAATTCAATAATATCTTTAATTAAAAATATTTTTTAAATTATGAATCTATTAATGTATTTATGTATGTATATATCTACATTTTATATTGTTTTATTGAGGTTACAATGCATTTATAAAGTTTTTTCGTTAAATTTTTTTGGATTTATAGTGTTTTTTATAATACAATATTCAAGATTTTAACGTTTTTTAATGCAATGAATTCACAGCCCTAATTATAATGTAATCTCCGAACACAAAATTTCATACCGATACATATAATATACCACATGTCCACATGTAGGTGCATAATACTATAATATATTAAATAAATATCATGCTACGTGTATACGTGTATGACGATAACTAATACACAACAATGAGGATAATATAAGGCTGCAGCTATGAAGTTACCTACTTATATTGTATAATATATTATTATATAGTATTATAATAGTGCGTGACGAACGGGGAAATCGACACATGCCGTAACAGCATCCGCGCCGTCAAAATCGACGAAAAATGACCGTCTTCAACATGTCGTCGTCGCCGTCGTCGCTCTTTTATTATATGTAATAATATTAATACATTATATTATATACGATGAAGAACGAAAAACGTATTTGTCATTTCCCCCCGCGCGTTCCGTACACATACACTTATATATTATAATATTATCGTCTAATGCGGCCCCGATGCATCAATTTTTATTGACACTCGGAGCAGTGAATAACATTTCGAAAAATAAAACGCTCTCGAGTTATATAATATAATACATATAAATATACACGCTCATATATTACACACAACATATATGCGTATATATTACACTCGCGCGTGTACATTTCTCTCCCGTGGAGTATACCCCATATATATATATATATATACTCCACCGTATCGCCGCCGCCGTATATGGACCGTATCCACGCGAGATAGAAACACATTATAAATAAGGAAAACTCTCCCCCGAGAACCCGTCCGGCGGAGGTGGAGGTGCAGCATTCGCGGGAAACGCTCGGTGGCGGCGGCTGAGCATTGCATGGCCGGGGGTGTATAATATGTAGTATAGTGGTGGTGGCGCGCAGGTTGCGGGGCGACACAATGTGCCGAGAGAATTCTGCCGGGTCGTTTTAATACCCGTAAAGGGATTTCAAGGAAAACGTCGATAGTGTTTTTCCCGGAGTTTTATGTGTGCGTTTTATACATGTGTATATATATATTATATTGCGAGCGCGATGGGCGGAAAGGAAAACGCTCTTCGCCGCTGTCGTTGCGATAAGGGCCGATGCCGTTTATAATGGCTGCACTATTACTATGCACGCGTATATGTATATATATTTTACGAGAGAGTGAGAGTGAGAAAGAGAGAGAGAGAGTGAGAGAGAGAGGGAGAGTATTAGAGAGGGAGCAGTGAGTCCCTATATATGGTCCCTCTTTCAAAAGGACCCTTTTTCCTTGGACTTTTTCTTTTCCCGACCAATGACCCGTCTCCCCGGCCTTAAAGCTCCCGAATACGCGTGCACACACACACACACACACGCACATAGACCCGGGGTGGTTTCTACGACGGGGGCGGTTTATGGAGCGCGGAGTTTTTATGGTCGTTCGTTCGTTTTTTTTATTATTATTATTCCGTTCGTGTGGGGTGGATAAGCAGGTCTGCCCGCCACCACCACCGCCACCGCTGCTGCCGCCAATGTCTCGGACACATTTCGATCGAAACGCATAAAAAGAAATCGTATATACGACACACGTTTTTTTAATGGAAGTGCGTATGAGTCACGAATCGCGATATACACTTGTCCGCCTCCACGATGGGGGTGAGACGACAGGCGAGTGTGGAGTAAGTATATACGCGTATATGGTGTATATGATATATTACACACGCGTCCTCTGGAAACGACCGTCGCCTTTGCTGAAACCCAATGACTAACAGCAGACGACGTGATCTGAAAGGTTTTTTTTTATTTTTATCCTTATTCTTTTACTGCCGTTCCCTCGTACACTTCTCAAGTGTACATCAGTGAAATTTCAAGAAGGTGCCGAAAAAAGGATAGAGAAAAAACTGTCTGTAATGCAAAAATTCTTAAATTACTCCTTGAAACGAATGCGTCTCATGTCTTATTATACCGTCTTCAAGGCGATCGGCAGCAAACATTTCACAACACGATGACGTGCCGTTATATGACGTATTCAAATCATATGCCATACTATATTATATTATATTCACGTCTTAATCTATTTCATTAATATTCTTACAGATTTTACACTGACGTTTATTATAATATCGTTTGGTCTTATCGGCGTGATGCTGCCACATTATAATTATTATGCATAGACGCATATACATTTTGGGGTACTGTAATCAAGATGAATCGGTGGCGTATTAAAGTCGGGTCTCCAATGTATGTCCTGTTGGGGGGCCACAGGACGTTTTTCATTACATCAAAAAAAATATTGAATGTTTTTTTATTTAAACTATATATTATGTTGAAAATAATTGATTTTAAATGCAAAAAAAAATGTAAAGAGGCATTTATTGTCTAGTATAAAATTATTTAATTATATACGTCATTGGATCTTCAAAAGGGTGGTTATAGTTATAAAAATAAATTCTATAGTAGCTTCTACACAGTAATTGTTCCAAAACTAACTATTCTACGAATTATTTCTAAGACTGTCATTGCCATGTAGGCTTCACTGCTCTATAATCTATTGATGAAATCGTCATCTCCTAACAACTCTTATGAGTTATAATGAGTTAACATTTTTATTAGCTCCTAGAATCAATATTTAATAATCAATATTTTTATTATAATATAATTTCTGTGTTAAAGAGGGGATCTGTCTCTTATGGCCCTAGGGCTTCGCGAGGAATATACAGTTGTGTTAAGCAATTCGGACGAATTATTGCTCGGAGCTATACATTTATTATGAGTAATTTATAAGATTATTTAATATAATGCCTAAGCTACGTCAAAACGAGCTATTGAAATTTGTTCACTTGGATAGGTACTCGCTTTTTTTATATTCGATCGCGTGTCTTAGTTTCTGTTATTTTTCCAATTTGAGCATAAATTGTGGCTGTGACACACATAACACGTACCGTATATATATATATATAAAAGCTTAATAATAATATATAAGCTCGAAATCCGGATACAATACATTATACAACTTCGAATAAATCAACAATATTACAGATTATTATTTTTAAAATATATTTCATTTGATAATGTAGCACAGTTAGTCATTTTATTTGGTTAGTATTAATGCCAATTATTATGTAGTAAAAAATATAAGAAATAAAAATATTTATGAATATTAAATTTATAGATCAACCGTTTGTAATAAATCGTATTTGTCTTAATATACACCGTGGCCTGAGTCTGAGGGGATAATATTGTTGTCTAGGCGTAGAGCTTCGACATTCGGTTCGTCGTGTGTTAGATATTTCCAAACGAATTTTTCGGAATTTTGATCGGGCGCTCGTATATTATTATTCTAATATAACATAATATAATGTGTACTACAATAATATAATATATTATAAAGCATGATGATGAATACGTCATCTCGTAAAACCCGAACACTGCGGGACTTTTTTGATTAACGCGCGCCCGTCGCGAGGCCCGTCCGTACAAACAATAATAATAATAATCATTATAATATTATTTTTATTATTGAAAAACGGTGGCAAAGGATTTTTCGAAAACATACGCAACTGCTGACGTGTCTGGGTTTTTCGACGTCCCGCGGGTCTATAGCCGATAGAAAACTATATTATAATATTATATGACTATATACCGATACGCGTCATCCGATTCTATTTGCGTTCCGTTTTTTTATTATTATTCCCATTTGACCCCCTTTGTCACGCCTCATGACTTTAATTTTTTAAAAGTCACTTTGACAGATATTATATTATTTCGTCCGTTTGAAATAAATTCCTGAGCAACGTTCCTGCATGCTGACGGTCTGCACGCGTGTTTAAAATAGCGTCGAACAATAATATTATTATACTCTGATTTGTTTTCTTCCTGGAGCGGCGGCTCACAAGTCACAAAAACAATTGAACCTCTACCCTTCTCCCACCGGTACTCTGCAAGGTGCTGCAACGCCGACGGACGAGTTTCTAAAACAATATTATATTGTTATATTTGGTTGTACGCACGTCGGAAATGTCAACGTCCAAGAGTCAGCATTTCCGTGACTGCGACAACCCGACAATATACCTAATATATATTATATACCGTAAACGAATCGCCGTTATAAACGATAACCGTATATCGATTGCATGATATTTTGATCCGTTTTCAAAAAATACTAGAATTGTATTAAAATTGGATTCAGAGAGAATTTTTTATCAAACTATTATTTGATTTTCCCATTGTGCCCAAATCTTAATCACTATATTTATATGTATATATCGATAACCGATATTCCAAAAACACAGGTGTTAGTTTTTCGAATAAAATTAATATGGTAATTTATTTCAATATTTTAATCCAAAATTCTTATTGTATTTTTCGCACAGTAATAACCTATTTACTCTATGGGATGCCTTGAAGGTTAGGTTAGGTCATCAGTCATCAACGATCAAAATATTATTACATACATTGTTAAATATATGTTTGTAATAGTATATGGCGTATTATTGGTATTATAGAGCAATATTACTCAGTGTATGCGAGCAAACAGCTAATGTAAAACACATCAGTTTAAGAAACTTTTTTTATATTATTAATACACAATCTTTACCAGCATACACAATAAGGGTATGAGCTATATAAGCTAAAAGAAAACTTGAACATTTGATTAAAGAAGCCTTTGTAAGAAGTTTTTTAAAGATTTTTAAGGATTGTCATCTAGCAGGTATCTGCAACATAGGTGAAGAGGAAGGTTTCCAGAGATGGCTAGTATAGCTAAGCTTTTAAAAAGTGGATTTGGGTGAGTGTTAAGGCGTAGGTGGAATATTTTACGAATCAAAAATGACATTGTGAAAATCGTGAAATTATGAATATTCCAGTCACTAGTTTCTGTTGCAAAATATCTTTTGCTAGACCAATTTTGGTGAAAACTAAGTTAAAAGCTGCACGAAAAAAGCGTGTGAGAAGCGTAACTCGATGATAATATGATTTTTCCCAAAGATGTTATTGATGACTGATTAGTTCAAGAATCTACATCCTGAACTTATTTCGACCAAACATTAGTTTTCAATTAAAATGTTTTAAAGTTACGTTAGGTTAGCAATTTATAGTACCTTATTAAAAACAACCTATATATTTGTTTAGAAAAACAGAATCCTCTGTATATTATTTTTATATTACAACCATCGTCTGAATAACGTTTATATCATACAGTTTTCTAGTGATAATTTAATCGCGTTTCTCAGAACAATAAGCATGATATGTAAATAGGTATAACTGGTATATTATAATATAGATTTCACCCGACCGTTCTCTCCGCGTATGAAACTATAATAATTAGAAAACATATTTTGTATAATAACGTAGGTATCTATTATCATAATAATATTAAGTGTGTAGTGTGAACCTATACATTAGAAATGTATTTATCAAGGCTAAAAGTCTGTATTTATCAAGTCGTTTCTTGTGGTCGAATACTAATTTCAATTTTTGACCCAGTTATACCTTATACGATATTAAATAGGGGAAAATACCGAGTCATAATAGCTATATTATAGTATCGGTGGACGGGTGCTATTTGTTAAGTCACATACCCACCCCAAAAGCATAATATTATATGATAATATTATTACACCACTCAAGAGTTACTTGACGAACTGCGAAATATTTACGTTTTCATACTTCAATAAATATAATTGTAATCGGGCCAACTCGCAGGAAAATGTAGGTACTCAAGTAAACAAAATATTATGTTGAATTGACTTTAAAAATACGAATCAGCTGCTTACATTTGCATATACAAATATAAATAAAATAAATAACATACATTTTGTATAATGATGTATATATAATATATATGGTAAAATATAATCTATCAGCATTAAATAAATAAAATCTTGTGTTGGGGCGGTGAGGGTGGGCCCAGCTTCCCTTGATGGTAGTACAAATATCCAAAATAATGTTTGATAATTATATACTAATTATACACTCACAAAAAATTGGTTTTATTAATAATGTGAATGACTACAACTTCCAAATTGTAAATAAACCAAGGCTTTAGCATTTAAAATGTGCATTGTAAAAAATATAAGTGATCGTAAATTCTAATAAATTAAAAGTGAGACTTTTTTTTTAATTATATACACTAATAACAACTTATGAGGAGCTCTATACGTAAGTATTCAATTTTAAAGTTTTTTGGTCAAGTGAAAAATTATTTGAAAATAAATAATTTATTAACTGATTGAAAATAATTAATTAAAAACAACTTAAAAAAATAAAAAATTGAAAAACGACAGTAACCAATAACAGTCTACCATGGTCAGTGTTGTCGCTATACTGTAAATTCCGTAGGTGGCCATATCACTATATTAATAAGAATGGATGGTTCAAGTCTTTGCACACCATTTTTTAACAGGAGAAAAGCCCATTTTGATATAGGTGATTTATTTTAAAATCCAAGCACCTTTATGCATATTGGTCATTGCAGGACACTGCAGTTATTGGTCATCGAATACTTGGAAAGACTATAAAGTCGCGTCCTATCTGCACGTATGCCATAATAATATTATATTCTCGTTTTCACAACGTAAAATGGTAATATTCAACGAATTTTTCGGGCATAATAATTATTATTTATAAAGGTTTTATTAATCAAGTACATGGACGAAAATTGTACATACAATCCTTTCGATGTTCCGTTCGCATAAGTTATTACTTATTATATTATATTTTATACGTCACACAACGCATCTCCCTATGAGCACAAACAGCGACAATACGATGTCTTCATCCCCACACTTTATAATAATACATAAATACTCATTATTTATATCGTCTGTATCTGTGTGTACAAATAAGAGGCGGCGGCGGTAGTGGAGGCGGCGGTGTGCGACGTGCGTACGATACGGAATTTTAACTAGCAATTTAGCCTCATGAATGGGAGAAAAAGTTTTCCCGCGTTTTTATTATTATTTTCCCTCTCACCCCTTCCACCCCTACATTTCCCATCATCGTCACCCACCCCATCGTCTCCTTTCGACTCATCGTTTCTCATTCCACCGCGCGTTCATTTCAAGTTCGCGTATAGTCGTCCTCCTCATCCTGACCTACCGCTACTATATATTATCATTATGATTATTTCAACGAGCTCAGTTAAAAAATAAACGAAATCGACGAAGAGCATTTTTTTTTCAGTCTCGTTTTCTCATCTCTACGGCACGCCACCCCAGGATTATATATATGTATATATATTTTTTTTGTTATAATATATTTTTACGCCCTGCAGACGCTCAAGTCGGTTGTCGGTATATATATATACATAAATACTAATTTAAAACGTTTATGAGGTCGTCAACAGGTTTCTCGTTTCATCGCCACTGCGCACACCACTCCAACCACCGTTTATATTCTTGATCATCGCTTGATCTCACCTAACTCACCGTATATATTAC
>WHPZ01581820.1:0-16110 GCA_016617965.1 Macrosiphum rosae
AATCCGTTCTGTATGATCAGCGGAGTCCAACCGTTTAGGTATGACTATTTCTGATTACTTTCGTAATACTATAATATCTACTTGACAACTAATTTTGTAGTGTTCGTGTCAAAATTCGTTGAAATTAAGACAATTATTTGCAAATTATTTCTTAGTTAAAGAAATTAATGTCGTATTTTATACAAAAATCATCAATAGTAATACATCGTATTTTTTCATCAAGTCAAAGGATTTCCAATTTCATTAATAGTAATTAATTATAAATAAAACTTTCCGATCAGTAGAATTCCATTGATTAATCTATAAGTGTTGATTCTAAACTTCAATAAAAAAATATATACTAGTAGAATAACCGGGTTATATATATATATATAAAAAAAAAACATTGTGATGAAATGATTTGTCTTATTGTTGTATTAAGTAAAGGTATTTCTGAACAAACTCAAACTTAGAACTTCGTTCCACTCGGTGATATTATCAATACATAGTAGGTACCAGTAACAAATTGTTAAAAATTGAAAAGGTGAAATACAAGTTAAAGATTTTAATTAGAGATTAAAAGTCTTGTGATGGAAAAATATTGACTAGAAAATAACACATAATAATATATTGTCAACCAGTTTTAAGCAATTTACTGAATTTGACTGAAAATTAATATTATATAGATAAATAATAGACTACAGGGTGATTCACCAATCATTTATCATGTTCATCCACATTTCAGCCCATAAAAATGTTGGTTTTTTGGAATTTCCTATATATATATATAATATATATATTATATGAACCGTATTTTTAAATACTTTTATTTATATACAACTTAAAGGAGTATCCTAGGTACTGAGTATTTTTTGAGTTATTAAACTTTGCGAACCAAGGATAGTAGTCCATAATATTAGTCTTACATAAAGTTTATCTAATATCGATTCCAGTACTTATTTTATAATTGGATGATTTTTAAAAATTACATAATTTTAATAAATTCAATTTGGTTATTAGTTATTACAATATTTTTTAAATCATCATAGCTACTATAAAAATATTATATTCTCAGTCACAGACTTATTTTTTGTGATTGGTACTTAGATCATAAAATAACGAAAAAACTACTCTTTCAAATTGTTATCTATATGTTACACGAGGATCTCCAACGACATTATCCAAGAAATTGTTATAATATCCTTCACAGTTTTAATTAAAAAAAGGTGGTGCACATTTTAAAATAAAAATATGAAGTTTGTAACACAGCGGGACACGTGTAAAAATCTGAGTACTTGAAAATAATATTATGGTCCTTGAGTAGACTTAAAAATGACAAAAATCTGTATATCCGAATTAATGAATTATCAGGGGGCGAAAATTGGAGAGGGCATGCTTGGCGAATCTCCCTGTATATCATACGTGTACACTATATAAGTTTCTGCTTACAAAGCTTTATTATTATTGTATATGTGAGTAAAATTTCAAAGTAAACTCCAATAATTACGACCGGGCATCGAAATCTTCAGGCGGAATGTTTATCTCTGGTCGTTTTCGTACAGTGCACCTCATACCTCGCCACAATAGTTATTACTATTATTATTGTTATCGTTATTTTTTATACACAGACAGTGCATCGGTGAACGACCATTTCTTAAATCTGCAACGACCCTTATTGTTTCGGATGTTGCCGAATTTCCATGTAACGGGTGGCAGGCGATTATATTATGAAGCCTGCAACGTCATATTATAGACAGCGAAATGGTTTTGGGAAAATGTATCAAAATGGAAGACGTCCAGAGTTATTATATTATCATAATGCAAACATGTAGATGGGTCTTGGTGAAATTCGGGTTTATAAGGATATTTTTCCACAAAAAAAAGTACAGAACATCGAACCCTAACTTTCTTCAAACTATTATAATTTTATATACTGTATAATTCAAGTACACGATATCACAAAATCGATTTTCCAAAAAAATAAATACCTTCATCGCTCAGAATATGAAAAAGGTTTGGATTTAATGATGTTTAAACATTAAATGGAATGGTGAATTTAGTTTTTTGACCAACTGTTCTTGACGTTTTTCGACGAATGTAAAAATAATATTTAATATTGTTTTTGATAGTTCCGTAATTAATATTTCCATAATACGCATAATTTACACACCTAGAACGAGACATCAATCACATATATGAATTTTGAAATATTACTTCATTTGAATATCTAGTTGAAAACGAGCTTAATATTATTATAAAATACAAAAACGCCCTGTAGAAAATATTACTTTTCATTTGGTCATCATAATGGATTGGTTTTATAAATTTTTAACGAATTTCCAAAGAAAAATACACCTATTAAGGGGTTGGTATTACATTTTTAATTTATCCAACTTATCATAGAAATCAAAATACAAGACTTCCATATTTTGATTTGTGTTGAATGCAAATCATAAATACCTTCAGAGTTATGGCGGTTATAAATTTCATAAAATTGAAATATATTAAAGCATTATATTGGATTCAATAGTGCTATAATTCAGTCCATGCCGTCCTCATAGACAATATTAGATAGTCTTATCGTGATAGTGCGATACAACTATAAAATAAGGTAGTCTTACAAAAAATTGTAAAATTAAATCCACAAGTCTAAATGGTTAGAGAATATTTATTAATATTTGAACATGTAACGTTGCTAAAGCACTTTTTTAAGTATTAAGAAAAAATACACAAGTTAAATACTCTTTAAAATATCTTCGTTCAAATCGAATTTTCTCAAAATGTCTGTAATTTTGTGGCATTATTGTCTTAGGTACTTATGCAAATTATATAATATTACAGCGCACAAATATTGTCACACTCGTTGTACAACTAGAACAAAAAATAATTCATACTAGTATGGCACAACAATACTTATTATTGAACTGCATATGATAAGATGACAGTTATAATGGTTTTGGCTTTATCTTAGCGAATAACCACAGATACTTTTATTACGAAACCACTTGTGTATCGTATACAATTCCGTACAACAATAGCTTATATAATCTCGAAAACACATAAAATTGGTTAACTACTTAAAAATGATCAACTTTTTCGATTTTCAAATATTATTTGTTGTACAAATTATGAAAAAGTATAATATAGTGGTTTGTATATATTTTACAATTTTTTTTCTCATTATTACTTAGTTGAAATGCTTAAGCTATTTAAGTATGTGACGAATTCTATTCACTTCTTCGGTCCCTGATGGCGACGAATATTAAAATAAACATTACAAAATACGCTATTATTAGCTGACATGTTGAGATATGAGATTTGGTTTGGTTCTATAAAAAAATAAAAAATACAATACCTTTTATAATTGTATTTTATTTTAATGACTCGTCAGATATATTTTTATTTTTTATTCGTCTTAAATGGGTACTTTTCTCGTTACTGTAGGCCATTATAGTTTACATTATATATTTATATATAGTTTACATTATATATTTATATATAGTTTGCAGTACAGTTTTTGCTTATACCAGGTTACCTATATAATTTGATTTCTTAAAAGTCGACGAAGTTAATACTTGATTGGCTGTCGGGTTCTAAAGCTGCTCCTTATGGTATACGTGGTATTTGTTTATTTCTTCAGACTTTAGGCATTCAGTTAATATTACGTGTTTGAATGTGTATACCGAGAAAAAAACTTATGAAGCTCACGAAAGAGACATAATATCCTATCTATGGATACTCAGTTGAATAGATGGCAACTGAATACAGCGTAAATCGAGAAGTTGCCCCCTCTACAAGTGGTCCAACCTTAATCTTAAGACACGTACGCCAACATAAAGCAACATAATACTTATCCAGAAGATCGTATACTTCAAAGTTAAAATGACAAGAGCACTGGATAAAATAAAACACCAAATTAAATACGATAAAAAAAAAATATATCCGCAGATGGCTCGTCGGTTTTGTATAGCTCTAAGCGTGCGCATTTGTCTTCGGTCGTTAATGGACCGTTTTTCAAGCGATCGCTTATTATACGCGCCAGGTCGTAAGTGGTGTTTGATAAACTTAATTGGAACGGCTGAAGGAGTGTACCCGAGGGGTGTGACTAATTACATATTATATACCCCTAAGCACCAGCAGAGGACAATAATTTTCCGACCAATTATCATGTTTATTATATTATTATAGTTCATTTATTATTATTGCTGTTGGGTAAGTTGTCCAGACTCCGAACAGACACTCGGTCGCGGTTGTTGATAAATAACGATAATCTATGTTTTAAAACGCCTGCAATATTTGTTTTGTTTATTAGTGTTTTTCATTGTTATCGGATGGTTGTGTTCACCGGAAAAACTATACTTTTTACCTAGGCGTGGTACTCCAATTAAATAGACATCGTCATCATTATCATATTATTATTTTAATAAAACATTATAATATTATCTCTGTTGTAGTAAGGATCATGTTCATTGGAAGGAAAAAAAGTATTATTACATAGGTTCATAAGAAATTGTATTCTAAGAAACAAAATAAAATAAAAATAAAACAGACAATCTATTTTAATGAAAAAAAAAAGCAATTTACATTATTAAATAAACAATCTAATGTAAGGTTTACCCCGTAGTAAGAATATAAATTATTATGATTTATTATCTTCATCATTAGTATCGTAAGAAATGTATTCTATAAACGTCCATTATTACGATGGGGGAGTGTGTATTTTTCAGACAACTATTTCAAATACAATTTTTTTTCAAGTCTTATTAAACCCTGCGCCTAACAAAATACCTACCTTTTTGTTATATTATTTTATGTTTTTTTTTTTCGATATTAGATTCTCAGTGGAGCGATGAATGTATTGATTTTACAATGTATTTTTTTTTTTTTTGTCTGTATAAAAGTAGTCAAAATAATGCTTAGATTTTCAACTTCAGTATCTTTTATGATGGGAAAGTCAATCTAGTTGGTACATTGATAAGGTCAACATTTAAAATTCCCAGTAGTTATAAAAAGCACCAAGAAAAACGGGAAATTTTACAAAAAATCGGTTTTGGTTTTTGAAGTTTGACTCTAAAACAAATTACCACAGATAAATGAAATTTTCTCTGAATTTACATCAAAATTTTCTTTACAAAATAGAATTTTCAAAATATTTTTACTTGTCTTGAGTTGTTTCCTGACATTTTCAGTTTCCAACTTTTTTAGTTTTTTTTTTTTCTATAAATGTCAATACAATTTCATTTGATGGGTCAAAGAGCTTGAAAGTTTAATAAAAAGCTCCTTATATATTTTTGCAATGGCAGTTGAAAAATATTAAGTGACATAGTCACAATTTTTTTTATAAGCATTTAGAGTAGGTATGGATTTTGACAAAATATATCAAATATAAAATTTAAAAATGATTTTGTAGTCAAAATATTAATAATATGTTCAACTTTTATAGCTAAGGATTGAAAAAATTTAAAACAAGGTTTAATAGGAAAAAAAAATAATGTATGTTCAAATTTGGACGAAATTAGATATTTAAACAAAAAGAACGATTTTTGTTGTGTGTTATATAATATTATTCGTGACTTCGTGACTATTTGAAACTTCTAAATCATATTATTAAATTATAACGAATATGATGATAAACAAATAATATTAATTAATCTTACAGTTCACCGTATTAATAACAACAATATAAATATAATATAAAATATCCTAGGCTGAGAAACCGTCTTCGCTCAAAATCGTTTTTCGTAAACAATGATATTATATCATTTAATTCGTATTGAACACCATCCATTACAATGATCCACTTGTAACCTACTGTTAAGCAGAGCGACACTCACATGATAACAGTTGTACCAATATTTGCCTTTCTAAAATATTTATTGTTAAATTATTAATATTGGCTTCATTACGTAATTATATTTTGGAAAATATGATATAACATTGATCTTGGCACTTTTCTAACGTTTAAAATATTTTCACTCTCAACAATTAATCGATTCATTTTAAATAATATCTTATATTCAGTTGGATGTAGCGAGTGGCTTCCCTTTAAATATACAAACAATCAGATTTCAGATAATATCCCGTGATTATAACTACTTATATAATATATATTATATACATACATATGTGATTGTGTGTTTATTTTTAATATATTCGATGGAATAATAATATTTGTTCATATATTTTACTCTTTTCAAAGATGGTTGAATTAAATTAATTGATTTATTTAAAACCAAAAAGGTGCGATGTACCTATTATGGGTATTTTTAAAAAAAAAATGAAAGAAATGTTCACTCTTGTGTGAATACGAAAATGAGATGGTTTTAATCAGTTATTTTACATTATTGAAATTGTATGAAACAAATATTGTAAGTGTTCGTTTGATTGGATTTTATTAATTGTAATTCTATAATTAATTGGTTTAACTTGGCAAATCAGCAATATTATATAATATGCGGTAACTATTGACAATTTGTGAAGATATTTTACAATAAAGTACAAATAGATATTTATAATTATTTGCTAAAATTATGTAGTTTTTTTTAAAAACATTATAGGTGCGTTTATAAAAATATATGTATAAAAAATAGTTGCGTTATATGACGTAAACGACTGTTGGACATTATACATATTAGTAAATCACATAAGTATAAGAAATTATAAGTATGTTTTAGTCAATGTTCTTTTAATGAGAGCATTTTTAATTTTGTAAATCATTTTTTCATATTTATCATCATAATATCATTTGTTGTTCAATATATTTATACATTGACGTAACAGATATTATAAAGCAATAAAAAATGTGTAGTTAAAAAAATAAAGTATGATTTATGTTATTTGTCTATAATTATTATTTTCAAATAAAATATTGACGGGTCTTTCTTAATTGTACAACGAAGAGTAATTACATTTTGAGACTTGCCTAAATAGAAATTTACTGATATCTGTACCGTAAGCAAAGTATGTCGTAAATATAGTTTAGCTCATCTACCCTTATCTTCATAATACGATTTGATCTAGATGATATTGTATTTATCTAAATATAATATTTTTCAGATATTTTATTATTGGTTTTTAAAAATTCAACAATTTAAAATGTAAGTTATCTATAATAGCATCGTATTAAAAGGGAACAGGACACTACGTAAATGTTTAAAATTCATAATAACCACACCAAGGATTATAAAACACTATATCTTTTCGGGATATTATATTAAAGCTAGAGACTAAATTAATATCAACACGATAACATGTTATCATCAAAAAGTTCATAACAAACAATTCACGTTTTCGATAATCTAACTCTGTACTCGGTAGTCAGTGATAAGGGGTCAGGAATTAATATATTAATCCCTGCGCCACTCAGCAGTCAACATGAGATTCAAAACAAATAATAAAAATCGTTACCGACTAATGGATAATATTATTTTATAAATTAAGTTTCTTTTAACACATTAATTGTAAAATTACAATAAATTCTAAACTGAACGGAATAGTACAAACTGCATTAACTGTTATTTTAAATAAAAGAAAAAAATGTATCTGTTTATCTATGCTAGAAAAAATTATGACCGGTTTACCGAAACAGTGATACCAAAAATGTTTAAGTGCCCCGACCATTTTAAAATTTGATTTATTTGTGTTGCTTAGATAACACAACCTAACTAATATTTAGATATACGGCATTTCACAGAGTAACACTGTCATTAATTGTTTATTATTTTAGTTGCATAAAATATAGTTAACTTGAAAACACATGTTGGTGTGTCGTGGATTTATTTAAAAAAATTCATCTTTAACTCATCGACTCTGATTTTTACAAAACTATTTTACTTTCCCTATGATCTTAATCGACATCATGGTACCTGTCTGGTAAATGGATTAGTGCGGTTATCTTGCGAATTATTGAACTTATATTATGGTGTGTGAGGAGAGGTGAACGTCGAGCAAATCGTTTGGGTCTCTCGTATAGACATTATAATGAATAATTGATTAGAAATAATCGTATCGTCGCCAGTAACGAACTTTGGCTGGTTCACTATGTAATATTATTTTGCCACGGCTTAAAACCGACGAAATTAGAATGCGGAAAACAGCGTACCGGATCGGTCTGTACTTGTATTCTAAGAAAGCGGATAAACACGTTACAATTTAAACGCGGTATAAATTAATCGTTTATATACTGTGTAATGTGTTTATTATAATAGTTTACCATAGCGCACACTTCGGTCAACTATCGATTGGTTCTGAAATTCCGAAACGCCGAAATTATTCAAAGGCTTCCATATCCAATATGGGTGGCACTAATTGATATCGCCTTTTCGGGTGCTGTATTATATATTACGCCTTCAATAAGATAATATTGCGAAAATAATAATATAATATTATTATCATAGGATTAGTGTAATAATATTATTTGTACACGACGGGGGCTCTACGATCAAAGCACCCTCTTTGCCCATCCCCCCACCATCGAAGCGGTCACTCGGCAATATAAAAAATATAATTTAATATATATAATATATACATCAGTCTATTGCATGACATAAACTATTATTATTAATATACGAACCGGATAATGAATAGTGACGAGTGTCGTCGCTTATAACGACGACGTCGACGATAATTATTATATTTTATTCGAAAGCGTAGTACGTTTGCACCACTACGAAAACGGCTACTGTAAATATTATTGTTACTAATAATATAGTGTTATTGACGATCACTCGGATGCGAAAGACGACTCAAACTGCTAACGGCGCCGAATTCGATCGAACTTGGTCGCGGACGGCTTAAACGGCGAACGGTTAGGGAGACGACTGAAAAGCACATGGAAAGCGTCGACGAGCGCTCGCTCCGGTGCGATGTTTTTGTTACTATTATTATTATCATCGTCGTCGTCGAGCGCTCCGACGGCCGTGCGAAAGGTCTGCGTTGGAGGGCGGTGGAGGACAGGTGTTACAGCGCACAGACCGTCGGCCGTTTGCACACGTCCAAAGTTGAACTTTGGGGGGGGGGGCACCTGCAGATTTCCCCGGTGTAGGCGCAGCTATGATAATAATATATTATGCTCGTCGATGGCGACGAAGTTGTCACGGATAGTATTCTATATTATAATACCTATCACAGTCTCTCGCCACCTATTTCTTTCCCGCGGTAAATCCTATATTTTTACGAAATCTCCGATGTGCACTGCAAAGGTCGGGTGCGTAATTATATATATGCTTTCAGTATAGGTACCCGTGATATTGACTAGTGTGATTTTAATATCGTAACGAATTTAATAAAAAAAAAAAAAAAATCGCCGCAAACGCCAAAATAATGACTTTCCGAAAATAAATAATACGACGTTTGACGTATTCGAACCATATTCTAATGTACAGTTATTATACGATCTATAATGGTATGCAACGTTTTCGTTATTTACGACCACCAATTATTATACAGCTAAAAATATATTTTTCGATTCCCAATGAATTTAGTGGTAGGAAAATTGCCAAATATTATATTATATTATATAAAATATAAAACGTAGTTTATCGATGTTTGTATGTATATTATATAATATTATTCATGAACTGAAATATACAAAATTACATTTGGTTAGAAATAATTGCTGGTCGGAATCATAGGCACAACTGGGGTTTAAATAATGGCAGGGAGTCTACTGCCCTCACCAAAACAGTTAATTCGAAATAACCCCACAGAGATCCCACCCCCACCCCAACCCTATTATAAATACCATTTAGATTCTGGTAAATGCGAAAAATGTAAAGACCGATATTTTTTACAAGTGACTCTATATTGAGTCAATAAAAATCTCCTGATCGTAAAATAATGATTTACCAATTATTACACATAATATAATTAGTATCCGTCAGATTTTTTTTTAACATTAATTACTAATATAGAATTTAATCATTTGTAAGTAATGTGTGAATAACAACAACGAAAAATAACAAAACATTTCCGTCAACTTCTAAATTTTATTTTTTTCAGAGAGGGGGGGCTTAATCTCAGTCTAGGTGGAGTTTCACGCACTATATAACAGGACCCAAATTTCTTTTAAGTTTTGAATTTTTGATATTTTGTAAGAAATTGTTCAACAGCCTCACGTTGTAGAAGACCTGTAGAAGGAAACGCGTCGTCGAAAGCCCACAAATATAACAGTACTTACATAAAGTATATAAGAGCTTATTTTTTTCTGTGTTAATTAAATCGATAACATTATACTTGTGGTATAGAACAATTAATTTCGTAGCTAATTATTATAGAAGTGTGAAACAGGGAAGTATGTATATTATATTTCCTTGTAATGTCGTATAACATGAAAGTATTTTTCAGAAATCTTACATAATTCCGACTTCCAGGAAAATGCTTTACTATTATTATTCAGTTATGTAAACAGGATATTTCCGCTATATTTTAGAGAATATATAATTGCATAAGACGTGTTAAAATGTTTAATACGCATTACTGTAGAATAATTAATTTATTATTGAATATTCTAGACTTTTCCACTTTTGGTGGTATAATAATAAACTGAAATGATTATATTGATTATAACACCTAAAACTTGGAGTAAAGCTAGGCACGCCTACCTGTTTATACTTCGTCAAGATAAAATTATATAATAAAATAATGTACTGATCATGATAATAATATCATCTAAGTTACTTTCTGAATGTGGGCACACCAAATCTAATAAAGCCAACCGGAGAAAATTATAATGTTTTCGTTTCACATAAATCAATTTGCTAATAGAATTAGGGCGTGGTTATCGGATAAGACTTGGTAAAATATCAATATCGATTTTTATTGTTTTTAGTGCAGATATGAATACAAAATATTTGTATAGCCCCATAATGATTCGACTATAGACGCACGTGAAAGATTCACACCATTAATATTATACTTTATATGTTCCAAATTGTATTCTTATACATACTAAAGCAACAATTCATTGTATAATTACATCCGAAACACTGCGATGGCCATGTGATTAATTGCTGTGGTCAAATTTGTTATTTTTAGCTAATAAAAGTTTGGGATTCATGTACCAACGTGAACCACCGTAGGTTAGGACTTGGTTAAGGCAAACAAAATGTATAGGACAAACAGAGATCATAAAAATGAAGCCCATACAATTAGTTTTTAAAATGTATTTTAGTCTTTGTATACAAGCCTTGGCTTGCATAAATAATTATTTATTTTAATATTTTACGATGTTTAATATTATTGCTTCATAATAATATATGATAACACGAATACAATATAATAATAATAATACCAACTTATTCCGGCATCAGGATATCAAAAAATTAATATATTGTATATACGAAAGGTAAGGAATAAATTCGGACAGTGATGGCCACCAGTCTCGTTTCGTTTATGAGTAAAGCATAATATTATTACTTTAATATAACCATATTACTTATGAGTTATAACTTATAAGTAATGATAAATCATCAGAGCACTCAAGTCACCGTTGTAGCGTGTAACATGCCATATTAATATTATTACACTGGTTTTCACCCAACATTGACTCGTTAACACAATACAGTATACATGGGTAGTTATAGTTGTGTTAGTACCCACTACGAAAAAATAAAAAATCGATTATTCGCCTCTAAGAAAACAGTACAGACAATCCTTATTATGACCTTACCGATTCTTGGAATTTCCATTGAATAAAATATAATGTCTGAAGGTTTGGAGTATTCAAAATGAAAAGTGTTCGATGAATTTACAATGAAATACAAATAATATGTATTATCAAAATATTATTCTTCAAAAAACTTATAATAGTCCTCAGTGTTGTTGCTAGTGTGTTTTTTTTTTGTACAAAACTAGCTGATCCCGTAAATTGTTTTTCCCGTTAAGAGTGCCAACTGTCATTAATGGTTCAAACTTGTTCAATTCTTCATAATATTCGGTGAATGGTGTTAAACTTAAAAAATGTTCATGAATCTCAAACTCGAAGGAGCTTTCTGGCTTAGTGAACACTTACATGGTGGTAGGAAGATACCGCGAAAATGTCTAGACTCCTCTAGCTATCATTATTTAGGCTCAACTTTGATCGATCAGTGAGTCAGTCAGGTAACGTTCGATTATATTTTTATTTTTCATACTATTTATCGATTATATTATGCGAACAGTATATTTTCAGGTAGGCAACCGACCTGTGATGGATTGTACACCCCTTGAGGTGCATGCGTACATTAGGTGCGAATGGTTTATTAACACGTTGTTTATGATGTGCACGTTTAGGTTCCCGGGACAACGGTCGAAAAATTAGTGTTAAGAATACCATTTTTGCTAAGTCATATAGTTTCGACCAAAATATATGCAGGTATAAAATTATACTCAATCATTACCGGTAGCAACCTTAAAATAAGCAAAACTATATGATGATTTAGCTTATTTTTTTGCTGGACGCTTTGCGTCACTATTATGTTTTTTCCATCCATATTTCCTAATTTTCCGGTGAATTTTCCTAAAATTTCATTTCATACAAACCTTGTCCTGATAATAACAAACACAACAGAAAAAAAATTAGCCAAATCGGTTAAGCAATTTTTGACCAACGAAAATAGGGATTCATTTGTATATATAGGTAGATATATCAATCAAAATAAAGACATTAGATCTAGAACTAATTAATAAAAATATTTATTTTATTCGATCATAACTTCAAAAACTTTTGTGTTCTCATATGTTTAAATATTACAATAATATATTGTATAGATAAGAAATCAAAATGCATAGGTAATAATAATTGATAAGTATAGGAATCAATAGAGATTAAAACTGGCACGTTATAAAAAAAACGAAAATCAGTATTTTATTACAATTTCGAATTTGTTGCCAATTTTGATTACCTATTTAATTTAATGTATTTGAAGGTATTTATTTATTTTGATAATCCTCAGTGATTGTGGGCATTTTTATAGGCTCATGGTATGTGTTATTATATTGTATTAGAATGAAAAAACAAAACCATTTAAAAATTCTATTAAACACCGAGTATATAATTTTAGTATACTGGATAAGCTGAACCTACACGCAGTTCAAAGTCACTTAAAATTGAACAATTTTCAGGACTCAAGAATATGTTATGTATCGAAATACTCGTGTCTTAAGGATGCAATATCGTACCTATGTCTTATCAGTTACGTAACTGTGGCAATGCACCTCGAGATAAATTAATATATTATAGAATATTATGCTGAATACGATTAATTTCATTTAAATTACGAGTTAATAACATTCGATGTAACCGTATGTCTGTACCCATACAACATTTCTATTGTAACGGATAAACCATCGTTTTTGGGATTCACTAGAGTTAGCATTTACCAAGAGTCCCCTGCAAATTAACCTCCTTTAGAAACTAGTATCCGTACATAGTATTGTTGTGAGTTAATTAATTATTTAAGATGCAGCTTAAATATTATCGTCCGTAACGAATTTAGATAATCATATTGCAGCGTAACATCAATTTCATCAGTGGTTGTCAGCGCAAATATTTTTAAAGCATTTTATTTAGGCAATGACCATGATAATATCCTTTAAAAAATCGGTTAAAACGTGCACATTCAGATTGGAAAAATATCTGTAGTGGAGAATAATTTTAGAGCAAAGCACCTTTAATTTAAATTATGGATCAAACTATTGTTCAAGGATTGACATATTATTGTTACAGTTGTATTCTTTAAAAAAAAGTAAAAACAGGTATTTATAATAATAGTGAAGTACTTTTTTATAAAATAAAACACCTCTACGGTATTGAAAATTGGACATTTTACAAAAAGGATAAGGCAAGCTTTATAGATAACGTTAATGTCCTAATGTGTTTATGTTAGGTTTTTATGCACACAAATGTGTTCACTGACATTATCTTAATATTTTGGACCGAAATCTGAATGCAACGTATCTGTAGAAACAAGGATAATGTTTAAAACTTATATAATTACTTTCTCATTATGTTTGTCTTGTCGTAACATAAGAAATGAAATGTGAAGTATAATCATCATCACCTAACATATTTTGTATTTTACATCATATACGATTATGTCTTGTGTTTAGCACCTTAAAAACTAATGCATTGTATACATGTGTATATTCATCGTCTTAAATAATATTCAATTAAAATAATCTTTAATTAATTGGATACATAGTATAAAGGGCGTAATCCAGGGTACGCCCTACTCATCTATAACAGTGGATTTGGGCACATAGAGTTAACGAGGTCATGCAAACTTATGAATTATTGTGCAATAAATACATATTATTAACTCTGGGAAAATGATACTGTGATATAATCTATTCATATTTATTTTATTTTCAAAAACTAGAAATCATCATATTATATAGTGTACAAATAAAGGATGCATTTTACTCTTGGGAAATCAAAAACCTTATTTAGATCATATAAAATTTGATTAAAACTAAAATAAACCCTTTGATAACGTCCATATTACCCATAAAACCTAAAAGCAAATTGTTTCGAAATAGAAAGAGCATAATATTTATGAATTTTTAAATTGTATATTGCAGTCGTTTGACCAACCTCTATACTACCAAGGAATTCTTATTTGTATTGTATGTGCGTTTTTTTTTTAAAAAAATAGTAAACAATATTCGTTTCATATGAAAAGCTCGGACTTAAACCCTCTAACATCTAGAAAGACAATGGGACATGAAGATTAGATCATAATATTTTTACATGTTCAAAATAAAAATAAAAATGTATGTGCAACCGTAATTTTATATTTATTAAATATGTATGAGTTTAAAATAACCGACCCATTATATTATATTGACTATTCAAGATACACAAAAAAACATATATTATGATAGGTATACTTTCAATTTTTCAATATTTTTTTTATTGCATATTTCTAATAATCCAAATTCAAACAATGTACGTGCAGATAATAAATAATACATCGTCACGGCAAGACAAAATTATTCGATAGCATTATACAATTATTATAATTTCAGTTTATTAAAGTATGAAAAATGTATTAGCAAGGCCAGTTAAAATGATTTATTTTCAAGTGTACATCGGTCGAATGACAAATAAAATTAATATTACACTAAAACATAATGTAGGTAATCGTCATAAGCTCTATATACTTTTAGCACAAACGTCTTGAAATTATATTATTGTTAATGTCATTAGAAACGTTTAACATTATATTTTTTATTAACTGCTGAAATGTATGTGTATGATATAATAATAATAACAATAACAAAAGTTGAAATACATTTTATATGTCAGTCTATACCAACATTTACATAAATAATTTATTTAATTTTCTCTTCCGATTTAACAATATATTAACTAAAAGAGTTCATATGAACAATAAAATACCCTCCACAAAATATATGGAAATAACATTCAACACTGTAATATATCTTTCTGCTCACACACCATTTTTATTTTCATAGTTATTATTATTATTTTTAATAATGGTAATATGCATGCAATGTATTAATTAAAAATTATTTTTTAAATAACTATCCAAATGAATATAATGTAATAAACTGGACTCGTTTGGTTTAATGCAACAAGTATTAAGTTGTATAATTTTTAGAATGTGGTTTTAATTGTTTTTTCCCACGTCATGCAGCAGACTAAAATTAAACCAGCCCTCAATACCTTGAAAATATACTAAAAAAAAAATTTTAAAACTACCGTTTCAGAATCGTACAGATTAGTGTTGTTTTGTGATACTAAAGCAAACAGCAACAATAATACTTTTTTTCTAGCACTATTTTTTCTGTAGGAAACACATTCGTATATTTTATAGAGGTAGCCAGGTAGTTGAGTGAGCCACAGTTCAACCACCACTACCAACTAAAATGTCTAGAATTTTTTTTAAATCATGTATTTTATATTCTCAACGATATTTAAATATTTGTTCTACTATTATTATTGTTCCCTATCAGTTATTTGACACAATTTATTCCCATAGAAAAATCACCATATCCTTATACTCGATACGTATAAATACATAATATACCTTTATAAAATAATATTTTACCTGGCATACCTGGAAAACTCAGAACTTTTGAGAACAAAATATGGAGGGTAATATGTGGACCAGTGTATGATAATGAAAA